>WNWK01036945.1:0-18817 GCA_009830355.1 Cherax destructor
ATGCGAGCACAGATGGGCATGTTTGTGGAGCAACTTGCAATGTGAACAGACTGACTGATGTTGTAGTGACCAGGCTTAGGCTTGGCTACAGGTACTTCTGGCAGTTTGGGAGACACAGATGATGATCAAACTAAATGCAAATTATGTGATCAGGCATATGGTCACTGTCTTGAACACTATGTACTTAATTGTGCACTTATTGAGGAATATAGAGATAGACAGTATAATAACCTATGTGACATGTCAAGATATCTTATTCATGAAATAAGATACCAATTGTACTAAGCAAATTTCCTAAATTTGCTTGTAACAGATAATTGAAATGTAGATATAAACCCAAATGTACAATTGTTAACCCCTTTGGGGCCTAGTGCCTAGGCCTTTTGTGTATCCATATGCTCTTGCGCTACCGTCCACAGGATGGATATGGGGTGCACAATAAACTAGCCACTTCGGTGGCAAAATCTAAATCTTTTAGTCCTTTACAGGCTATCCGGAAATTTGATACACCTCACCCCCTAGTTCTTCGTATCCAACTTTGGTTAAGCAGTATTTCTAGCAAACACAAAGATATTGTTTTTTGCTTGGTTCCTGGTCATGTTGGTGTACAGGGCAATGAACAGGCAGACACTGCTGCGTGGTCACCAGTACATGACCTTCCAGTTTCATATAGAGGTGTTCCATTCACGTACTATTTTGCAGTCATTGTTACCCACCTTTGCACCCGTTGTCAACAACGCTGGTCTGACCTGCTAAATAACAAACTTCATTCTATTAAACCGAGTATAGGTTTCTGGCCCTCTTCTTGTCACCAGTGTCGAGGTTGGGAGACTACACTCTCCCGTCTTCGCATCGGCCACACTCGTCTTACTCATGGGTATCTCATGGAGAGCCTCCCTGTCCCTCTCTGTGAGCATTGTCAGGTTCCAGTATCTGTTCACCATATTCTGTTGGACTGTCCACTCTATCATCGAGCACGTAGAATTTACCTCCGTCGTCGTCTTCGCTCTGCAGCCATTTCTTTACCTTCCCTTCTTGCTGATGGGCCCTCCTTTAATCCTGACTCTCTCATTGACTTGTTGACAGCAACTGACTTATTACACAAACTCTGAAGATTATACCTCTAGCACTCCCTTCAGTCCCTTCTACCTCAATATCTTGCTACCCTCTATCCCTGCACTATCCACTGTCCTGCTGCACTCCATACCCTACTAATCGTCCCTCTCCCTCTTACAACCCTTTCTCCCTGCATCCTGCCCCAACCTGCTGCGCTGTATGACCCCTGTGGTATGACCCCTGAGTAGATCTATAACCCATTATAACATGAACACAGATAAGCATGTTTATGGAGCCACTTGCAATGTGAACAGACTGACTGATGTTGTAGTGACCAGGCTTAGGCTTGGCTACAAGTACTTCTGGCAGTTTGGGAGACACACAGATGATGATCAAACTAAATGCAAATTATGTGATCAGGCATATGGTCACTGTCTTGAACACTATGTGTTTAATTGTCCACTTATTGATGAATACAGAGATAGACAGTATATAACCTATGTGACATGTCAATTATTATTATAATCAAAAGAAGCGCTAAACCACAATGGTTATACAGCACGGCAGGGCAGGACAGGATGCAGGGAGAATAGATTGTAAGCGGGAGATGGATGATTAGTAGGGTATGGAGTGCAGCAGGACAGTGGATAGTGCAGGGATAGAGGGTAGAAAGAGATCGAGGTAGAAGGGACTGAGGGAGGTGCTAGAGGTATAATATTCAGAGTTTGTGTAGTAAGTCAGTTTCTAGAGAGTCAGGATTAAAGAAGGGTCCATCAGCAAGAAGGGAAGGTAAAGAAAGGGCCGCAGAGCGAAGACGCCGTTGGAGGTAAATTATGCGTGCTCGTTGATAAAGTGGACAGTCCAACAGAATATGTCAAACAGACACTGGAACCTGACAATGCTCAAAGAGAGGTGCAGGAGCCTCTCCGTGAGATACCCGTGCATAAGACGAGTGTGGCCAATGCAAAGACAGGAGAGTGTAGTCTCCCAACCTCGACATTGGTGACAAGAAGAAGGCCAAAAACCTGTACTCAGTTTAATAGAATGAAGTTTGTTATTTAGCAGGTCAGACCAGCGTTGTTGTCAACGGGTGCGAAGGTGGGTAGTAATGACCGCAAAATAGTCCGTAAAAGGAACACCTCTATTTGAAACTGGAAGGTCATGTACTGCTGACCGCATAGCAGTGTCTGCCTGTTCATTGCCCTGTACGCCAACATGACCAGGGACCCAACAAAAAACAATATATTTGTGCTTGCTAGAGATACAGCGTAACCAAAGTTGGATACGAAGAACTAGGGGTGAGGTGTATCAATTTTATGGATAGCCTGTAAAACACTAACAGAGTCTGAAACGACCACAAATGGTGATACAGGCATAGATGCAATATGGATAAGTGCCACAAGAATGGCATACAATTCAGCCATAAATATGCTAGCCGAGGGTAATAGATGCCCTCGCACAATGCTGTCCGGAAACACTGCTGCGAATCCGACGCCGTCAGACGACTTTGAACCATCGGTGTACACTGCGATGGCATGGGAATGAGAACGGAAGTGGTCTAGAAAAAAAGAGCGAGAAGCCGTCGTAGGTAGGCGGGCTTTCGCGCAAGGTAGAGGAATAGAACAGACATGGACACCAGGAACTTCCCAAGGGGGTAGGGAAAAGGAGGATGTCACATGAACATATAGAGGTGGTAGCTGAAGGGAAGACAGGAGTGAATGTAGACGAAGAGAAAAGGGACGAAGTAAGCAGGGGCAATGAACAAATAAAGAGCGTCTACTAACATCTGTAACAATCTTGTACATGGAAGGATTGTGGAGGTCATGAGAGCAAACATAATAGCGAATGCAATGTGCATCAGGACGATCGGACAAGGATGGAATGCTCGCTTCTACATAGAGGCTCTCAACCTGGGAAGAACGAAATGCACCAAGGCATAAGCATAATCCCTGGTGATGGATGGGATTAAGGATGGAAAGAGTAGCAGGGAAGGCCGCTGAATATATCTGGTCACCATAATCGAGTTTTGATAAAATTAGGGCTGAATGTAGACGAAAGAGAGTTCTACGATCAGCCCCCCATGAAAGATGTGCGAGGGTTTTAAGGAGGTTCAGCCGGCTGTGACAAGTTGCCTTAAGAGAGGTAATATGAGGATTCCAGGACAATCAAAGGTCAAACAGGAGGCCGAGAAACCTGACTATATCACGTTCTGGAATATGTGAGCCTTATAGGTACAATGGATGATCAAAGACCACTGAACGTCTAGTAAACGTAATTTGATGAGTTTTGCCACTAGAAAATTTAAACCCGTGAGTGGTGGCCCAATCAGAAACCCGGTTGATGGCATGCTGGAGGGAAACTGCAATGAGGTGACAGTCAGCCCCTGCACAAGCTATAGCAAAGTCATCCACATAGAGCGATGACCAAATATTGGATGGGAGAACAGATGCCAGATTATTTATAGCAAGGAGAAAGTGTTGTGCTCAGAACACAACCCTGGGGGACATCTTCAGCTTGGACAAATTCCGGGGAAAGCTCATTACTAACCCGGACCCGGAAATGTCTGTCAGTTAAGAAGGCCTTAAGGAAGAATGGTAGGTTGCCTCGGAAACCTAAGGAGTGGGCCTGGGCCAAGATATTATATCTAAAAGTTGTATCATAAGCCTTCTCAAGGTTGAAAAAGATGGCGATAACCGAGTGGTTATTAGCGAAGACATTACGAATATACGTATCCAAGCGCAGTAAGGGGTCAATGGCAGAACCGCCTTTATGAAAGCCATATTGACTAGGGGAGAGACTATTGTGCGTCTCTAAATACCACATCAAACGTCTATTAACTAGACATTCCATCACCTTGCAAACTGCACTGGTAAGAGCGATGGGACGGTAGTGGGAGGTATCACGTCCCGTAGTACCCGGTTTGCGAAAAGGGAGAACAATAGAAGACTTCCACAGTTGGGGAAGAACTCCTTGCGACCATATAAGATTATAGAGTTGTAAGAGGACAGTAAGAGCAGACTGATGTAAATGCTGTAGCATACGAATATGTATGCTGTCTGGCCCAGCTGCCAATGATCGGCAAGCAGAGAGTGTTGCCTCCAGTTCTTGAAGGGTAAAAGGCACATTATAAGATTGTTCTCTAAGAGAAGAAAAATCTAAGAGCTTAAACTCGCTGGCAGACTTAGAAGAAAGGAACGAGGGGCATAGATGGAGCCCCTGAGAAATGGGGACCAGATGATTACAAATTTCAGTGGCAATGGCAAGAGGGTGTGCTATATCGACACCGGCAACCCGAAGAACAGGAGCCGGGTCAGGGGAGAATTTACCACTTAATTTCCACACTTTCTTCCAGACTGCACTCATCGAGGAAGCCGAAGTGACAGTAGAAACATAATCTCGCCAGCAAGTGCGTTTAGCATCACGTATGACATGGCGAGCAATAGCTCTCTTCTACTTAAAATCAAGGAGTCTCTCTGTGGTTCTGTTATACTGATACCTGCCCCACGCACCGCGTTTCAAACGAACTGCCCGAGCACAAGCAGGAGACCACCAAGGCACGCTCTTCTGAGAATGCTTGCCCGAGGTTTGGGGAATAGAATGTGAAGCCGCTGTGAAGATGGAAGATGAAAAGATATGTAAAACCTCATCAATGGAGGACGAGGAAGGAACCTTATGAAAGGCAGTAAGATGTGCGTAAAGGTCCCATTTCGCCTGGTCAAATTGCCAGCGTGGGCAACAAGGAGGTGGAAAAAACAAACGGGACTTAAGGATGATTGGGAAATGATCGCTGTCATGTAAGTCCGGGAGGACAGACCAAGTGAAATCAAGGACTGTTGAGGAAGAGCAGATGGAGAGATCGATACAGGAGAAAGAATGAGTTCGAGGATCAAAATGGGTAGGAGTACCCATGGAGGGGGAGAGAAGCAAGAAATGCCTCCAACTGAACGCCACGGGAGTCACAGTGCGACACTCCCCAGAGAAAATGGTGCGCGTTAAAATCGCCAAGTAACAGAAGGGGTGGCGGTAAGGAAGAAACCAGAAAATCAACATCTGGGATAGACAATGCCCGTGAAGGGGAGAGATATAAAGAACAGAGTGTATAGGACTTATTCAAGTGGATACGGACTGCGGTGTAATGTAAGGAAGAAGGAACATAGAGCTGATGGTATGGAACACCAGTGCGTATGAGGAGCACTTTCGTTAAAGGTTCCATCGGAAAAAGGATCCGATGAATATAACAAATCATAGCCTGAAAAGGGCCTGATGACATTGGATTGTAATTTGGGTTCTTGCAAACAGACCCCAACAGAGAAAAACTGGGAGAGCAACACCTGAAGTTCACCCTGGTTACCCTTGAGGCCTCGGATATTCCACTGCAAATAAGCCATGATTTATAGAGAGAAAGATATAAGTCGAAGAGAGAGGAGTCTATGGACTAGGGTTACAAAAGTCCAAGTGTGGAGGCAGCGGAAGATCTGAAAACAAAGAAGGAGTAGGACGCTGTGAAGGAAGGAGGGGGGTAGACGGAGAAGAAAGAGGAGGAGGAACCAGAGGTGGAGCGGTGTCCATCAACATTCCAGACTCTGCAATAAATTCTGCGATAGCTTCCAGATTTTCGGAAGACAAAGATGCAGAATGTGGGACAACATTAGAAATGGAAGGAGAGTGAGCAACCATCGGGGAGACTATAGACTGTACTAAAGTAGAGGGCAAGGAGATGGAAGAGGAAACTGTCGAAGGGGCTTGGGAGGGGACAGGAGTGGAAATGGCCTGAGGAGGGACATTCAGGGAAGGAACTTGAGAGGGGACAGGGGATGAAGATATTGTATGAGGAGGAGGATGAACCTCCACACACATTACAGAACTAGTCAGAGGCGAAGAACCCGGTAATAGGGATTTTTTGCCGGACTTATGAGAAGAAGGGTGGTGCCGAGACTTAGCTGGGGGATGAGGGCGTGTAGACACAGAACTGTGCGAGTGAGTATAGGAAGGAGAGTGGACAGTATGGGATGCCAAGGTAGGGACCTCGGAGCCAAGAACAGCAAAAGGATTCGAGACAAGGGTGACGGAGGATGTTGTAACCACAGAGGAAGTCGAGGAAGTTGGGACCCCAGAAATGGGTCGACGTTTAGCAATGCAAGAATAGGAAATAAGGGGAAGTCTCCCTCATAGGCGTAGATGAGAGATGGCCATAGCATATGAGAAGCCTTCCCCCTCTTTGAGACAACGGATTTCCCACTCATTCAGGTAAACCTGACAACAGCGAGAGTACGATGGATGTGCCTCATGACAGTTAAGGCAAGAGAGAGGTAGAGTACAAGAAGGACTGGCATGGTCGTCGGCACCACAGACTGGGAATTCGGCCATGGACCTGCAATATTTCGCTGGATGACCAAAAGGCCAGCAGTTTCTACACTGTTGTGGTGTAGGGGTATAGAAACTTGTTTTGGGACTGCCTCCTTGTAAGCTGCACTTAGAGCAAGCACTGTTGACACCGACACACTGAGACACTTCTCTCAGTGTAAGGGGTTGGGAGCAGTAGGGGATTGAATACTATGTTTGTTTGGTTCAGTCATTTATATTTGTTTTGTTATTGTCGTTGTTGTTATGGAGCGGCCTTAGAGAGTACATGGTTTTAGTTACTCTGGGTTTTACTAACCTACAACCACTACAGTGGCGATGAGGATGGGATCATCAGAGCCAAGGATAGTGGGCCAATGTGGCCTGAAGTAGTAGGGATATTGCCAGCCGAGGATATTGCAGCAGAACGGTGATACAGCAGCAACAAGTGGCAGCATGACAGCACAAGGAAGGTTGGAACCTTTCGACCCACGTAAGATTTCTTTGGAGCTTTGGCTAAGCTTGTTGGAAGCCAATTTCGCTCACTTAGAAATTAAAGAGCAAGATAACAAGAGGAATTTCTTGCTAGTGTCCCTGGGATCAGAAACTTACAGTGTTTTAGGTAATGTGTGTGCACCAGATTTACCACACACGAAGCGTTACGACGACTGGGTCGCGGCACTGAAAAGTTATTATGCAGTGAAACCAGCCTACCACCGCAGTTTGTTGGCTTTTCAGCAGAGGAAGAAACGACAGGGTGAGTCCTTGCATGAATTATATACAGATTTAAAAGCATTGGCTGTGAACTGTAACTTTGGGGGACAATTTGACCCCAGAGTGAGGGACCAATTGTTTATGGCGGTGGTGGATGAAGTATATTTTCCTCACCTAGTTGCAGAAAATTTGGATTTGCAAAGTGTGCAGTCTGCAAAACTATTTGACAAACTTTTGAACTTGGAACATGCATTTGTTACAGATTAGAACTCTGCTCCTGCGGTACAAGTGATTAATGCTGTGAAATTTAAACATTGTGGGTTCCAGCACAGTAGTAGTACTTGTAGGTTTAAAGACTTTTTCTGTAATAAGTGTCATAAGAAAGGCCACTTGAGAAGAGTGTGTAGAGAGAAATCGTCAAAAGTGTCTCCTAAGGCTGTATCAAATTCGAGTATTGAAAAAAACAGGACAGCAAGGACACAGCAATCACCTAGATATCCTAGAACAAAGTCAATTAAGGTGCTGGATGGCGGTGATAGTTCAGAGGATGAGGAAGTGATGAGCTTATATGCCTTAGAGGATAGAGTGTTTTCCATGAAGGCAGAGAAATATGGGTTTATCATTAACAATCAACAGGTACCTTTTGAGATTGACAGTGGGGCGTCCATCTCGACTTTATCCAAAGACTGGGTAGAGGCAGTAAAGGGGCACATTGAGCCATGTTCTAGGAGGGTAAATGCATATGATAACTGGAAAATAAACCTTCTAGGACAGGTGGTTTTGCCGGTAAGATATAATAACTTAGAGGTGTCACAAGTGTTTTATGTAGTGAAATCCCATAATAGTAACTTGTGTGGGAAAGACCTTGCTGGATTGGATGAATCTACCAAAATTAACAAACTAGACAGTGCTGAAGAAATGTTAGATAATTTTAGGGTAGATTCTAGTAAACCTATCTCCAGCTTTGTGGCCAAAATTCATGTGAAAAGTGATGCTGTTCCTAAGTTTGTGAAAGCACGGCCAGTACCATTTTTTCACAAAGAGATGATTGAGAAAGAATTAGAAAAATTAGTGCAGAAAGGCATTATTGAGCCTATTTCGCATAGTGAATGGTCTGTACCTATTGTCCCAGTATTAAAAGCTGACTCTAAGTCTATGAGAATATGTGGGGATTTTAAATATGTAAATCAAAACATTCATTGTGAAAGATATCCTTTACCCAGGATTGAGGAATTATTGTCTGTAGTGGGTAAAGGTAAAATATTTACAAAATTAGATTTGAAGGATGCTTATTTACAGATACCTGTAGATGAGAGGAGCCAACATCTTTTAGTAATTAATACCCACAGGGGTCTTTTTAAATATAAGAGATTACCATTTGGAATTTCCTCATCTCCTGGTATTTTCCAGAAATTTATTTCCCAATTGTTTGTTAACCTGGATGGGGTTGCATCCTATTTAGATGATATCATAATATGTGGTGTAACGGAAGTTGAGCATGATGTCAGACTCAGGCAGGTGTTGAGTATTTTACAAGAGCATAATGTAGTACTGAATAAGGATAAGTCAGTGTTGAAAGCCAGATCTATTGCATATCTAGGGTATGAGATTTCTGGGGCAGGTATTAAACCCTCTTCTCAGAAGGTGGAGGCTCTTGTGAATTTACCTTCACCTACGTCTGTAGGAGAAGTTCAGTCTTTTGTGGGGATGGTGACTTACTATTGTAAGTTTATTAAGAATTTTTCTTTAATTTTGGCACCACTGTATGATTTGTTAAAAAAGGGGGCTACATTTGAGTGGTCTTCAGTGGAAGAGGAAGCTGTTAAGATAAGATAAGATTTCTTCGGATTTTTAACCCCGGAGGGTTAGCCACCCAGGATAACCCAAGAAAGTCAGTGTGTCATCGAGGACGCACTTGACTAATTTTACGGGAGAACATCCATTAATAATTGAGGTTGATGCTTCTTCTGTGGGTGTTGGATATGTGTTAATCCAGGTAGTAAATGGCCAGGAAAACCCTGTGTATTTTGCTAGTAAGAAACTTTCTCCGGCAGAACAGAATTATTCTCAACTTGATAAAGAAGGTCTAGCTTTGGTGTATGCTGTTAAGAAATTCAGATATTTTTTGCTAGGGAGAAAGTTTGTTGCTCGCACAGATCATAAACCATTGCTAGGGTTGTTTGGTAAAGGGAAACATATTCCAGTAAATGCAAATGCCAGAATTCAGCGTTGGGCTCTGTTATTAGCTCAGTATGATTATGAATTGTCATTCAAGGCTGGTAAGGAAAATGTTATTGCAGATGCATTTAGTAGATTACCTATTGAAGATCACAGCTTAGAATCAGGTATACCTTCGGAATATGTGAGATTAGTAGAGTTCCTCGATTTCAAACTGTGGGGGATTAAGAGATTACCTGTCTGGGCTTCACCGCCACTTACAACAAAATAATCTCCCGGGGAGTGGACCGACTAGTATAATTTTACCGCGGTTACCCCTGTTGAGGCATGAGAAAACTTGCCCCACTCCTGGTCACATTTAAGGGAACCCTTCGATATTCTCACTCTAAATCCACATCTATCCTTGACCAGTTTATTAAGAATGAGTAACACCAATGGTTATGGTATTGTTAAATTTTGTGGACTGTATGGGTTAATGTCTGACTGATTGGGGAGAAAGAGGAAAGAGTACAACTTAATATCACTCACCCTTTATCCGTGCCATTGCTGTTCACTTGAAGATCCAGTCATTATCATTCCCACCGTAAACCCACATTATCCCAACATACCTACTGGCCAGACGGTTGCTAAGACAATAAGAGTACTTACAGTGGGGAAGAAACAACATTCTTGTCGCTATTCTTCGACGGATCTCGTGGTTCTGCTCGGTAGATTATTCTTCCGGCAAGACGATGATGTTGGTGGTTGTCCCGATGAGTCAAGAGAAGATTGATCCCTTGAACTCTCTTACGCCCACGAGACCGGGCGTTATTTAACGTGGTTGGTCGGGTAGTGATTCATATCCTCTCACTATACCCCTTCAGTAGAGTTTATACACAACACTTTACACACTATTCACACGTCGGTTTAATGTCCCGTTAATTTACTCTCGTTAGAAGTTAATTCATTAATAATTGCGTGCGATGAACGCACATTTCCGCCATCAACACCACCATGACGGCGTCGCTCACTGTTTAACACATTATCACTCTATTATTATAGTTTCTTGGACTTAATGTCCCACATTATGCCCGGCGAATATTCACAACATTCACTATTGTGAAGAGAGACCATTAACCGCGATTTGATCGTAGTAAACGCCGATTTCCATCTCCATTATATCCAGAGCCCACCCATCGTTCACCTCCATTCACCTTTATCCCACGAGCGCGACTGGCTGGGTGACTTCATTTGACCCATCTTGGCGTACCCACGCTACCGTCGCGATGGTTCTTTCCTCATCTCAAAGAAAATACGAACCAACAGCCACACATTAAGAATATTCACATTAGAAAGGCTATCGAGTATAACCTTTCGGGAAAATACCCAATATTTTCCACACAAACACTTATCATTTGACAAAATCAAAGAGGAAACTGGGATAGATGCTGTATTATCCCAAGTAGTAAATAATGTTAAATATGGATGGTGTAAAAACAGTGTATTTTTATCTGATTATAATTCAGTCAAATCAGATCTGACTGTTCATGATAATGTATTATTGTATAGAAATAGAGTGGTAGTGCCTGTAAAATTGAGATGTAAGGTATTGGAGCATCTGCATATAGGTCATAATGGTATCAATGCTATGAAAGCAGAAGCTAGGCAGTGGGTCTGGTGGCCAAAGATGGACCAAGATATTGCAGAAGTGACAAAGAGTTGTCCCATTTGTTTTCAGAATTTTAAGCCAAATTCATCTCCTGTCCTATCTTGGCCCAGCACTGGGACACCATGGTCTAGAGTACATATAGATTATGCAGGTCCTGTTGAGGGCAAATATTTTTTGGTAATTGTGGATTCCTTTTCAAAATTCTTAGATGTGCAAGTAACTAGTTCCATGACATCCACAGTTACTACTGAGTTACTGAGGAAATTTTTTTGTAATTTTGGGTTACCAGACACAGTTGTGTCAGATAATGCTGCTTATTTTGTCTCACAAGAGCTGGAAGCCTTCTTTAGTAAGAATAGTATTGAACATGTTACTCCAGCCCCATACCATCCTTCATCAAATGGTCTGGCGGAGAGGGCGGTAAGGTCATTGAAGGAAGGTTTACACAAGTTTACAAAAGGTTCTCTCAATACCAGATTATGCAGGTTCTTATATAACCATAGGAAAACTGTTCATTCCTCCACAAATAAGACACCAGCAGAAATGATGTTTCATAGGAATTTTAAAGTCCCTGTATCGGCTGTCAAATGTCATGTTAAAGAGGACAATTCATTGCCTAACATGCCTGCTGGTGACCTTCAAGGAGTGGTGAAGCATTTTAAAGTTGATGATGCTGTGTATGCAAGGAACTTTGGGAAAGGTGACCCTTGGTTTGAAGGAAAAATTGTGGAGGTATTAGGGTTAGGAATTATAAAGTGTTAATTAGAGGGTTTGGTAACATGATATGGAAAAGGCATATAGATCAGCTCATGCCAAGGTTTAGGAGTGGAGAACAACCACTGATTCCAACAGTACCAGAAGCAGTAAGGAGTGGTTTAAAGGAACTGCCCACAACAGATAATAATGGTAATAAACTTAAAGAGCAGGTTAGCATACAGGAAGAACCTCCTGGGAGGTTTGATAAGGGACCAGCCGGGTGAGAGAAGAGGAGGCACCTCAGGACAGTGCAAACCCTCCAATTCTCCGGCGTTCCAGCAGAGTTGTCAAACCTCCAGATGGGTGTGATTTATAAGTTGGATGATATAATGTAATTTAGAAAAGGAGGAATGTAAGGGGTTGGGAGCAGTAGGGGATTGAATACTATGTTTGTTTGGTTCAGTCATTTATAATTGTTTTGTTATTGTCGTTGTTGTTATGGAGCGGCCTTAGAGAGTACATGGTTTTAGTTACTCTGGGTTTTACTAACCTACAACCACTACACTCAGACTTACAAGTGGCTATGTTACAAATTTCTATCTAATTGCAGTAGGGAATCCCACACTGCCTACACAATACTGGAAGGGGTTTACTTACTTGAATTAAAAAGGGTGGCTATGTGTCCTGGTCTTCCTTATATATAACCCCTCCTAACACCATGTGCAGTGGAGAAACTTTGTCTGCAAAAGATGGGGTAATTAGTGTCCTGCCTGCACCTCAGAGTTCCCTGGTTCCTGGGATGTCCCTTGAGTAATATATGCAGTAACACTAGCTTCCAGACTGAACTTAAGAGACGACGCTGGTACATACCAACACAAAGGCGTCCGTCTGCTTAAGACCCACAGCTAACTCACTAACGTTTTCCCCAGAAAACTGGCCAGATACTGAGAGAAAGAAAGCCTAGTCTTACTGTAATGGGTCTGGATGGAGGCAGATTTCCATGGTACTTGGGATCTCCTCCAGGGCCCCAGGACAGATGTTGGGTCACGTGGGGTGCTGCTTAATCTCAGCACGTCTTGTTCTGTCGAAGTCTGTTCTGGTAAGAAAAAACTGGTGCTCTTACCCGCCTAGATTCAAGTGTAGAGCTGCCAGTTCTTGTTAGCTAACATAATCTAATGCTTGTCTATTCAGGCCTATAACTACCTATATTAGGGTGCTAGAGCTACATTATTAATATCTAACGTTGCCTTAATAATCCTAATATTAGTCTCTAACTGTACAAACTTTCCTAGGTGTTCCTAGGTGGATAAATCTATCAATTAAAATATACACAATAGTCACCTTCATTGGCTCAAATGTGCATATGTTTTGTTGGGTGTGTGGGTTTATAAACTCCGAGGGCCGATCCACGGTATGTTTAAGGCTCCTAACGGCTCACTTACCCTGTGGAACTTTTAGTGACTAAAAAAGTTTCCACAAGGGGTCACCTTTCGAACTTGTAAAGGTTGACCTGCAATGTAAACCGAAGGTGGTAGTTCACGGCAGTCAAATGTTAAACGAGCTATATTGCAAGGATAACGTCTTCACTTATTGGCAGGGAGGACAAAAGTGTCAACTTTAGGGATAGGGAGTTCTTGGAGCTCAAGCTGCTCCAAAATGTCATCACCACATGTCTGGAAATTCCGTTGGACAATGGTGTGGGGAAAATGACAGAACCACTACAAGAATTGAGAGAATGATGCTTGTCAATAGTGATAGGAACAGTATCTATGGTCGTAAGAAGAGAAAGATCACGAGCTTGGCCAGCATTCTGGACCGTGATGATGTGAGTGCTGCTCTTGAAATGAGAAATGAGATATCTTTACCAACATGGTGTAGCAGAGCCTTACCAATACTATGGTCTGAAAGATAGGTATTAGGAGAAGTCGGTTGCAGAGTAAAAAACTTTGTCCATTGAGTAGTGTGAAACAAAGAGTTTAAGGGGAATGCGTGACGAGCTGGTCGTTTCTGAGATGAACGAGAAGGAAGTGTCAAATCATCATGTAAGGGTCGTGGTCGTTTGTATATTGGACCGGGGGTGGTCCGACGTGGGACAGGCGGGCAATTCGAAAATTGCTGCACCGTTAAGGAGAAGCCGGAATCAAGGTCAGAGAATAGCGAAGGTCAGACGATCGAAAGGGCCAGTCGGATGCCCGGTACCTGAAGCAGGTGACGAACCGGCACCAGCAAGAGGTACAGGGGTATTGAAAGTGTCTGCAGAGTGGTCCAAGAATGAGTAGTGCAGATGCTGCATGGAACCCTTGCCATACCCTACCCTTCATGCCAGTACCAGCAATCCGGGATAGCAACCTCACATTCACCGAGCCACCTCGGCGGACAAAAGAGAGGGCGGCCGGATATCCGCCACAAACCATACCGCCTTCGGCCACCACCCCCGAAATCCGAAAGGTGGCCTCCAGAGATACACCCGTCGCCCGAAAGATACCCAAGGCCACCCCCCGGGAGACCGGAGAGGGATCAGGACATCCCCAAGCGATCCAGATTCCACGGCAAACTACACCACTGCCAAGAACCTCAACGGAATGGGATTGGATCATGGTACCCTTCCCCCTACCTAGGAACTAGAATGCCTGTGGAGAGAAGCTCCCAGGGTAAAAATGGGAAGGAAATAAGGGAGGGATGAGGAGGAGGAGGAAAGGGAAAAGGGAGGATGGGGAAGATGGGAAATAGGAGGGGGGATTGGGGCGTAATTAGGTTCGGTCTGAGGAAGAAGACCAAGAGGTCCAATTCCTCAGACCGATAGCCTCTTTACCGCGACAAGGAGCCCCCCTTAAAGAGGTGTGACATGTCAAGATATCTTATTAATGAAAATAAGATACCAGTTATACTAAGCAAATTTTCTAAATTTGCTTAGTAAATTTTCTAAATTTGTAACTGATAAGTGAACTGAAGATATAAACCTAAATGTACAATTGTTAACCCTTTTAGGGCCTAGTGCCTAGGCCTTTTGTGTATCCATATGCTCTTGCGCTACCATCCACATGATGTATATGGGGTGCATAATAAACTAGCCACTTCGGTGGCTCATGATACATGAAGATACATGGGCATGTATATGGAGCAACTTGCAATGTGAACAGACTGACTGATGTTGTAGTGGCCAGGCTTAAGCTTGGCTACAGGTACTTCTGGCGGTTTGGGATCAGACATATGGTCACTGTCTTGAACACTATGTGCTTAATTGTCCCCTTATTGAGCAATACAGAGATAGACAGTATAATAACCTATGTGACATGTCAAGATATCTTATTAATGAAAATAAGATACCAGTTATACTAAGCAAATTTCCTAAATTTGCTTGTAACAGATAAGTGAAATGTAGATATAAATCCAAATGTACAATTGTTAACCCTTTTGGGGCCTAGTGCCTAGGCCTTTTGTGTATCCATATGCTCTTGCGCTACCGTCCACAGGATGGATATGGGGTGCACAATAAACTAACCACTTCGGTGGCAAAATCTAATCCGCTACCTTCACATGTAGACTTTACTAACCCTGCTAGTCTTTAGATTCCTACTTCATGCTACCAGTGTACTTTTATTCACAAATCATGACTTACCTAAAGCAGAATATTCGAGGCCTCAGGGGTAATCAGGGTGAGCCTCAGGTGTTGTTATTATTATTATAAAGAAGCGCTAAACCTACAAGTGTTATACAGCACAGCAGGGCAGGGAAGGGTGCAGGGGTATTGCATACCAAGAGGGAAAGGGATTATTATTAGGTCATGGAGTACAGTGGGACAGTGGATAGTGTAGGGATAGAGGGTAGCAAGAGATTGAGGTAGAAAGGGCTGTGAGGAGTGCTAGAGACATCATCAGAGTTTGTGCAGTAAATCAGTTGCTGTCAAAAAGTCAACGAGAAAGTCTGGGTTAGAGAGGGTCCATCAGCAAGAAGGGAAGGTAAAGTAAGAGCAGTAGAGCAGTGATGACGTTGGAAGTAAATTCTGCGTGCTCGTTGATAGAGTGGGCAGTCGAACAGAATATGGCTAACAGAAACTGGAACCTGACAATTCTCATAGAGTGAAACAGGGCACCTCTCCATTAGATACCCGTGATTAAGACAAGTGTGGTCAATGTGAAGACGGGAGAGAGTAGTGTCCCAACCTTGACATTGATGACAAGAAGATGGCCAGAAACCTATACGTACTTGGTTTAACAGAATGTAATTTGTTATGTAGCAGATAAGACCAATGTTGTTGCCAACGGTTGCGAAGGTGGGTAGCAATTACAGCAAAATAGTCTGTGAATGGAACACCTCTGTATGAAACTGGAGGTCATGTACTGCTGACCGCACAGCAGTGTCTGCCTGTTCATTGCCCTGTACGTCAACATGACCAGGAACCCAACAAAAAACAATATCTTTGTGCTTGATAGACACATGGTGTCACCAAAGTTAGATATGAAGAACCAGGGGAATGAGGTGTATCAAATTTTCTTATAGCCTGCAAAGTACTAAGGAGTCTGAAACTACCACAAATGGTAAAACAGGCATAGATGCAATACAGATAAGTGCCACAAAAAAGGCATAAAATTTAGCCATAAAAATGCTAGCCAAGGATAGTAAATGCCCTCGCACAACAGTCTCCGAAATGCTGCTGCGAATCCGATGCCATCAGAAGACTTGGAACCATCAGTGTACACTGCAATGGCATGAGAATGAGATCGAAGTGGTTAAGAAAAGAGAGCGAGAAGCCACCATAGGATCTCACCTTCAAGGACCATAACACCGTAGCAATCACATCTGCTAGAAAATGACAGGATGGATAATGAGAACCTTCAAAACCAGGGATGCAAAGCCCATGCTTTACACTTTACAAATCGCTTGTTCTATCTAGGCTGAATATTGCTGCACACTAACTGCACCTTTCAAGGCAGGTGAAATTGCTAACCTTGAAAATGTGCAGAGAACCTTCACAACACGCATAACTGCGATAAACCACCTCAATTACTGGGAACGCTTTAAGTTTCTAAACCTGTACTCCCTAGAATGCAGGCGGGAGAGATACATTGTTATATACATGTGGAAAATTCTCGAGGGATTAGTACCAAACTTGCACACGAAAATCACTCCCTACGAAAGCAAAAGACTCGGCAGGCGATGTAACACGCCCCAATGAAAAGCAGGGGTGCCACTAGCACGTTGAGGGACAACACAATAAGTGTCAGGGCCCAAGTTTGTTCAACTGCCTCCCAGCATACATAAGGGGATTACCAACAAACCCCTGGCTGTCTTCAAGCAGGCACTGGACAGGCACCTAAAGTCGGTACCTGACCAGCCAGGCTGTGGTTCGTACGTTGGACTGCGTGTGGCCAGCAGTAACAGCCTGGTTGATCAGGCCTGGTCCAACATGAGGCCTGGTCACAGACCGGCGCAGGGTGTTGACCCCTGGAATTATCTCCAGGTAAACCCAGGTGGCAGTTGTGCTTTCCAAGATGGCAGGGGAAAGAACAGACACAAACTGTCAGAACTTCCCAAGGGGGTGGGGAAAAAGTGAGATGCTACATCAACATAGAAAGGTGGTAACTGAAGAAAGACGAGCAAATGTAGACGAAGAGAAAAGGGACAGAGTAAACAGGGCAATGAACAAATATAGAATGTCTACTAACATCTGTGACTATCCTATATATGGAAGGATTCTGAGGTCATGAAAGCAAACCTAATAGCGAAGGCAAGAGCATCACAGCGATCATCATGGATGGACTATTCCCCTGCTACGGGCTCTCAACTGGTGAAGAGCGAAAAGCACCGAGGCATAAATGTAATCCCTGGTGATGGATGGGATTAAGCAGAGTTGCAGGAGAGGCCACTGAATATATCTGGTTGCCATAATCGATTTTCGATAAAATTAAGGCTGAATGTAGTCGAAGGAGAGGTTACGATCAGCCCTCATGAAAGATGAGCAAGGGTTTTAAGGAGGATCAGCCTGCTACGACAAGTTGCCTTCAGAGAGATAATGTGAGGTTACCAGGATAACCTACGGTCAAACAGAAGGCTGAGAACATGACCGTATGTTCTGGAATATCCCAGAGATGACAGAACATCTAGTGAAAGTAATTTGGTGAGTTTTAATACTAGAAAATTTAAACCCATGAGTTGTGGCCCAATTGGAAACGGTTGACCACATACTGGAGAAAACTGCAATGAAATGACAGTCAGCGCCTGCACAAGCTATAGCAAAGTCAGCAACATAGAGGATGACCAAATATTAGATGGAAGAATAGATGCAGATCATTTAAAGCAAGGAGAAAAAATGTGCTCAGAACACATCCCTGGGGACACCTCAGCTTGGAAAGTCTGGGGAAAGCATATTATTAACCCAAACATGGAAATGTCTTTTAGTTAAGAAGTTCTTAAGGAAAAAAAGGTAGATTGCCACAGAGGCCTAAGGAGTGGGCCTGTCAAGATATTATACCTCCCAAATTGTTCAATGCCTTCTCAAGGTTAAAAAAGATGGTGATAACTGAGTGGTTATTGGCAAAAGCATTACGAACATATGTACAGTAGTTAGTTTGATATCTTTATTATGCACCCCATACCCATCCTGTGGGCGGTAGTCAAAAGATTACAGAGGTACATAATGGGTCCAGGACTGGACCTCAAAGTTTGATGGCTGAGCAAGTTACAAAGGTAATGAACTCAGATGGTCACAATCATGACAAGTTACAAAGGTATTTGCAGATTACAGAGGTATATATAGGGTCCAGAGACTGGCCCCAAAGTTTTGATAGCTGAACAAGGTACAATGGTAATTAATTCACTAGTTACAAGGTAATGAATCATGTAAGTAAATTTACTTACGTCTGTACATGGTTGCACTCATGAACAAATTATAAAGCAATGAGCAATCTATTAGTCTACACCCAGCCACAACTGTAATGAGTTATTGGTGCAAATTTTAATTGTTGGGTCACACACACACACATATACTATACACACGCATACATGTATATACATACACACATACACATACACACATGTACATACACACACACACACACACACACACACACTCAATGCTTTATTTACAGGGAGCAAAGTCAGGGTATTTTTCCAGAATGGTCTGTAATATACCACTGTGGATAAAATACTTTGACATATCTTGAACATTTCTGAGTGAGTAGTCTC
>WNWK01036946.1:0-18816 GCA_009830355.1 Cherax destructor
ATGATGTACCATGTAGCTGTACCTTCGTGTGTGGGTAAGCATGATGTACCATGTAGCTGTACCTTCGTGTGTGGGTAAGCATGATGTACCATGTAGCTGTACCTTCGTGTGTGGGTAAGCATGATGTACCATGTAGCTGTACCTTCGTGTGTGGGTAAGCATGATGTACCATGTAGCTATACCTTCGTGTGTGGGTAAGCATGATGTACCATGTAGCTGTACCTTCGTGTGTGGGTAAGCATGAGTGGGGAGGTTACAACGCCTCTACTCTCATGATTAATTTATGAATAATTTCATTAATTTCCTGACACCTGCTAAACCAAAACACGAGGATACAAATACATGGTTTATACTGGTCCCATGCACAAGCTGTCTACTTATTAGTCGGGAAAATAGCGTGATGTGGATCATATTAATGAAATGACTCAGTGACGCCAGGTTACTGCTGTGTTGGAATCGGATATCTGCTCTGGTAAAGCTTTTGGCCAAGTATCTAATTCCCTTAAACGAGGTTACATTAAAAAATCCGAGTCATATATTGTAACTCGATCATTGTAATCTTTACAACTATCATGTCTAATTTATTGACGAAGAATAAGTCAATATCAATGAACATTTTCTTCCACAGGGTGCCATAATAAGGAGACCATCCAGACGAAGACAACCAATACGACGAGGCCCAATACGACGAGGTTCACGACGACGAGGATAACAAAGACTGCTGCTCCACACTTTGAAAAAGATATTTGTTGGTACTTCTTAGTTAGATTCTTCGATTTACTGGATCAATCTTTAAAGATGTGCTTGTTAAACTCCTTGTAAATCATGTAATACACATCTTGTGAAATTTAATAATTAGTTTGAAAGATAATATAATAACAACAAATTCTATCCCACCTTAAAACTGTACGGAACATGCTAAATAAAACTGCTATTATGCTAGAATAATGGTGGTTAGTAAATAAAGAATACTGACTGAAATGCTCTTATTCTCTTAGGAATACCTCTATACTGCCTTATGAGGGAAATGCTTTTATACTATTATACTTATACTATTGGGATACCCTTATACTATTGGGATACCCTTATACTGCTGGGAATGACTTGTCTGATTTTATCCCCTTTCTCTGACGTTCGTGTATTAACTTGTTCATATTATGGAAAAGCCTCATTCGATTGACATGTGGGGTGACCCATGACAAATGATGTAAAACCCATTCCATGAGTCCTAAAATGGGTCTGGTAACTTAGAACAATCTTTGCTGCTTGACTTCAAACGTTCATACAATTGATATTAAATTTCGACGATGGAGAAGTGATAATAAAGTGTGTAGGGGCATTTACTAGTTTTATTTATTTTAGTATATCTTTTTTGAAAGGCTTCATTAGTTAATGTTTTATGCTACTTGTGGACAGGATAAGGTCCATTATGTTTAGTTTGGCCTCAAAACTGCAATGAAAAAAATTATGTTATGTATTGAAAGCGTAAATAAATATTATTTATTTACCTCTTATTTACTTACTTATTTACTTTAACATTGATCGCTGATCAGTCTTATATATTTGTTTGGACTGGTTTTATTTTCCGAAAGTCCCATTTTGCCCATTTTATAGAAGAAATTATGAACATTGAAATACTGGTTTTCACGTGATATCTTGTGAGTGCCTCATTATAATGCTATCAAACAATCAACCATGATAACTTGATAATGCATTTTCTGAGTGGCTTCAAACGTAAAGTATTGGGTATTGACCTTTCTGAGATAATTAGAGAATGCTTTCTCAGCAAGACTTTAAAATTTAAAGATGGAGTGTCTTAGTGCAAGGGTTGAATATATTATGAACTGAATAAACAGAAAAATGGACTGGGACTCAAACGATGGTACTTGCATGTAACAAGACCAATGCTACACCACTGACACAAAAAGCTTATAAATATGACGAGTTTACAGCAAGCACAACCGTGACTGGTTGTATCAACAGCACCAACTGTAACTCTGGTGTCTCTTTTATCACCTCCAGCAGCTTTCATGTTACATCTAGTCTCACCGCTCATAGCCAAATAGTGAAGAAACAATATAAATTTTAACATACTGATAGGAAAGTTCTAATATAAATTGGAGTGCACTTATTCTACTAGGAATATTATCTAACTACATGCCAGTGGCCTCCTTGCATTACAGTTTTATAATTGTAACTACCAATAACAATGTAATTTAACATGCATTGAAATAAAAATATTATTATATTATTATTATTATTATTATATTATTATGAATTGCACGAACTTAACTAGCAACTGCCTATAGCTACCAATATATATATATATATATATATATATATATATATATATATATATATATATATATATATATATATATATATATATATATATATATGTCGTGCCGATTAGGTAAAACTTGCGATTTTGGCTTAAATAGCAACGCTCTTCTTGCCATATAAGACAAGTGAATATATATGTCGTGCCGATTATGTAAAACTGGTCAATTAGCAAGAACTCATCTAAAATTAAGTCCTTTGTAAAATTTTCTCTTATACGTTTAAAGACATATTTTTTCATTTATGTTAATGTAAGAATTTTTAATTTTGTACCAAGAAAACTTTGAAAACCTACCTAACCTTATTACACCAAGCGCAATTTAATTTAGCCTAACCCAACTAAATATATTTTAGATACGTTAACATTAATTTAATAATAAACAAACGCAATGAAATATATTTTTCGTTATGTTCAGAATGATTTTGGCGAAATTATTGCATACACAAATTTTCACTTGTCTTATATGGCAAGGTGAGCGTTGCTATTTAAGCCAAAATCGCAAGTTTTACCTAATCGGCACGAGGCTTGATATATCATATATATGTATAGCGATATTTATATATAATATAATATGATATGGTTTTTAATATTGACGTGCTGTTGGAGATGTTAGCAAGAACCCATTTATTGAAGTCTTTCTAAGAAACCGGCAGCCGGATTAGTTCTTTAGAATGGGAAGTACAGTGCCAGGAACTTTGAAGGACGTACTAATTTGAAAAGCATTATAACTTAGCTAAAGCAAACTATTTTAGCAAACATTGATGAGTGAATGATAAAAACATGAAAATTTTTCTTTTTCAGAGGCCAACCCTGCCTTGATGGGAAGGTCGATGTGTTAATTAAGCAAAAAATAAGTTTTATAATATACATATATATATATATATATATATATATATATATATATATATGTCGTCCGATTAGGTAAAACTGGTCAATTAGCAAGAACTCATCTAAAATTAAGACCTTTCTAAAATTTTCTCTTATACGTTTAAAGATATTTTTTTCATTTATGTTAATTTAAGAATTTATAATTTTGTACCAAGAGAAACTTTGAAAACCTACCTAACCTTATTACAACAAGCGCAATTTAATTTAGCCTAACCCAACTAAATATATTTTAGATACGTTAACATGAATTTAATAATAAACAAGCACAATGAAATATATTTTTTTCGTTATGTTCAGAATGATTTTGGCGAAATTATTGCATACACAAATTTTCACTTGTCCTATATGGCAAGGTGAGCGTTGCTATTTAAGCCAAAATCGCAAGTTTTACCTAATCGGCACGACATATATATATATACTTATTACTCTCACTCCATTTTTTTTTATTTTCAACAAAATTCGTTGATAACATCTCACCCACTCTCTCATTTGCTCTCTTTTTACATTGCTTCACCACTCTCTTAACCTCTCCTTTTTCTCTCCATATACTCTTCCCTCCTTGCATCACTTCTACTTTGTAAAAACCTCTCATATCCTAACTTTTTCTCCCTTACTACTCACTTTACATAATCATTCCACCAATCGCTCTTCTTCCCTCCAGCACCCACTTTTCTATAACCACAAACTTCTGCTGAGCACTCTAACACTACATTCTTAAACCTACCCCATACATCTTCAACCCCGTTGCCTATACTCTCACTAGCCCATCTATCCTCCAATAGTTGTTTATATCTTACCCTAACTGCCTCCTCTTTTAGTTTATAAACCTTCACCTCTCTCTTACTTGTTGCTTCTATTTTCCTTATATCCCATCTACCTTTTACTCTCACTGTAGCTACACAAAAGTGAAATGATATATCCGTGGCCCCTCTATAAACATGTACATCCTGAAGTCTACCCAACAGTCTTTTATCCACCAATACGTAATCCAACAAACTAGTGTCATTACGCCCTACATCACATCTTGTATACTTACTTAATCTCTTTTTCTTAAAATATGTATTACCTATAACTAAACCCCTTTCTATACAAAGTTCAATCAAAGGACTCCCATCATCATTTACACCTGGCACCCCAAACTCACCTACCACACTCTCTCTACATGTTTCTCCTACTTTAGCATTTAAGTCCCCTACCACAATTACTCTCTCACTTGGATGAAAAGGTATTAAATGGACCCCAATGGAAATAATTCACTCTGTCTTACTTTTTTGGGTTATCCTGGGTTCTCTACACATATGCTGCTATGTATGATGATCTATGTAAGTGTATTTGTGTATACCTGAATAAACTTACTTTCTTACTTACTTAACATCTCCCAAAATCTCTCTCTCTCCTCTACACTCGTCTCTTCTCCAAGTGCATACACGCTTATTATGACCCACTTTTCGTATCTTAGTTCAAGACTTTTACCAATTTGACGATAATAAAATTATCAAATATTTTATAAGGAATCTTATAGACACACCCCGTCAGCATTTTTTTTACCATAATGGTTGTTCTGCATATTGTGATATCACCTCTTTACTGTGATCTTATTGCATGCATATATATATTTATCTAGCCTATTTTTAAAACTACACAACGTTTTAGCCTCTATAACTGTACTCGGGAGTTTGTTCCACTCATCGACAACTCTATTACCAAACCAATGCTTTCCTATATCCTTCCTGAATCTGAATTTATCCAACTTAAAGCCATTGCTGCGAGTCCTGTCAATACTAGATATTTTTAGCACGCTATTTACATCCCCTTTATTTATTCCTGTTTTCCATTTATACACCTCAATCATATCCCCCCTAATTCTACGCCTTTCTAGAGAGTGCAGATTCAGGGCCCTCAGTCTATCCTCATAGGCAAGATTTCTGATACATGGGGTCAACTTAGTCATCCTCCTTTGTACGTTTTCCAAAGCATTTATATCCATTCTGTAATATGGTGACCAAAACTGTGCAGCATAATCTAGATGAGGCCTAACCAAGGATATATAGAGTTGAAGAACAACCTGAGGACTCCTATTATTTATGTTTCTTGATATGAAGCCAAGGATTCTGTTCGCTTTATTGCGAACACTTATGCACTGCTGTCTTGGTTTTAGATTACTGCTAACCAGAACTCCTAAATCCTTTTTCGCAATCAGTAGTATTAAGATCTACATTATTTAGTTTATATGTGGCATGGTTATTGTCCTGTCCAATATTTAGAACTTTGCATTTATCTATATTAAACTGCATCTGCCACTTCTCCGACCACTGCATCAGTCTATTCAAATCTTCCTGGAGTGCTCTAATGTCCTCATTTGAATGAATTGGACGGCCTATTTTGGTGTCATCGGCAAACTTGCTTATTTCGCTATTTATTCCCTCATCTATGTCGTTTATGTAGATTGTGAACAACAAGGGGCCCAACACCGACCCCTGTGGAACACCGCTTGTGACGCTTCCCCACTCTGATTTCTCTCCATTTATGCAAACTCTCTGCTGCCTATTTGTCAACCATGCCTCTATCCAGGAAAAATTTCTCCTCCTATTCCGTGTACCTTAATTTTCCTCAATAGTCTCTGATGTGGACTTTATCAAAGCCTTACTGAAGTCCATATACACAATATCATATTCATTACCATGATCTACCTCCTCAAACACCTTAGTGAAAAAGTTATTAAATTTGTAAGGCAGGAACGCCCTTTTGTAAAACCGTGCTGAGATTCGTTGATTAATTTATGCTTTTCAAGATGGCTGCGAATTGCCTCGGAAATTATTTATTCCTTAAATTTTCCCACTATGGAGGTTAGGCTTATTGGTCTATAGTTCGAAGCTAAGGACCTGTCACCTGCTTTGAAAATAGGTATTACATTTGCCATTTTCCCAGGAGTTAGTGTTGGAGACATAGTCAGCAGGTTGCATATTATCATGTCAAACAATGGGAACCAGCCCATTATCTGCCTCAGTGCTGGGGTAAACGATATTGGGAAATGCAGGACACAGGGGCTGCAGATAAGTACAGGACAGATATAGATTTAATTAGGTCTAAGGGAGTGGTCCTGATCATGTGTAGCATCTTGCCTAGAAGGTGAGTGGGCAGTAAATAGATGTCTCGGGAAATTGGTGTAAACTGCTGGCTAGACATACTTGTCTAGCCTTCTTATATGACATTATATAAAATTTCCGCACATTCCTTGTGATATACTTCTGTATGCCATAAGAACATAAGAAAGAAGGAACACTGCCGCAGGCCTACTGGCCCATGCGAAGCAGGTCCAAGTCTCCCACCAGCTTAAGCCAATGCCCCAACCAAGGAACTTATTCCTTTTCATTGACAACTAGGACAGTTTCTGTGGAGAACATGATATGTATGAAAGGAATGGGGTACATATCTCTGGGGCAGGACGGGTAGCATTAGCCAACATTGTCGAGGGGGCCATAGCCGAGTTGTTTAGGACTTTAAACTGATAAAAGATAGAGGTATGGGTGTGTGTGGGAAACAAACAGGTTGCAGCACGAGGGATGAAAACAGCAAATATTATACCAGAATAAGTCAGGGATATGTTTAAAAGCCGTTGTTCATCATAAAGTTACTAATAAATGCAATGTAACTGGTCAACATAGATATTATTGTTATAACAGAGACCTGTGGCCATGTATGTCAGAGATAATTTAAGTTATTACATAAGGCAAAACGTAAAATAGGAGGGGTCGGACTTGGAATCCGTTTGGCTACAGTTTCTTGAGAGACGTAGAAGCTAATTTTGTATGTGATTTACGCTCCCCCAAACCTTGATATGGAATGCAGTAAATTTCTATTGGACAAAATTCATAAGGCATCTAGATACGAAAATGCTGTGTTAATGGGACATTTTCACGATAGACAAATTGTTTGGAGCAATTTTACAGGAAATATTATGTCTAGCAACTTTCTTGATGCAATCCAGGATTGTTTTTTAAAACAGTTTGTGACAGAATCAACTAGAGGAAATAACCTGCTTGACTTGGTTCTTGCTAACAATGAATGACTAATTAATAATCTTGAGGTTAATGATGAGCTTCTGAAAAGCAATAAAAAATCACTCATTTTCAATAAATCATGGAATTACCTAAATAACTAAAATCAAGTCAATGTCACCAACTTCCGTTTTACCAATTTCATAGAATTGAGAAATTACCTGGGTGGATTGAACTGGTGTGACCTGACTATGGTTCAGGTAGTTGGTGATGGTTACCAATATGACAGTTTTTCAAAGCAGCTGCCCAGACTACTTATGCTCCAAATAGGGAAATTATATCAAACAAAAATGAACCTAAATGGATGAACAACGGATTAAAGCATCTCATGGGTCAAAAGAGAAGCATTTGACCCGAATCAAAATGGATTCAAAGATTAATGTAAGGAGGAACTTAGCAAACCTTTGGTCAGTCTTTTCAGTATATTACTACAAACTGGCATAGTGCCAGAAATGTGGAAAATGGCAAATGTCACATCTGTCTACAAAGCAGGAGATAGGTCGTTAGACTCACATTATAAACCAATTAGCCTAACATCCACTGTGGGAGAATTGATGGATTCAATAACTGCTGAGTCTATTCAATGCCACCTTGAAAGACATTGATTAAACAATATCAGCACAGCAAAGGGGTGTTGCTGCTTTACGAATTCATCAACTCTTTCACTAAGGTATTTGAGGAGGAAGATCATGGTGATGAATATGGTAGTATGTATATGTAAGTTTTTTGATAGAGTTCCACATCGGTGGTTGTTGAGAAAAGTAGAGGGACATGGAACAGGGGGAGAAATTTTTCCCTGAATAGAGGCGTGGTTGACATATAGGGAAGAGAAAGTTTGCATAAATGGAGAGAAATAAAAGTGGGGACGTGTCTCAAAATGAAGATTTGTTGGGCCCTTAGTTGTTCACAGGTTACAGAAACGACATACTAGATGAAGGAATAAAGAGTGGCTCAAGCAAATTTGCCGACGACTCCAAAATAAGCCATCGAATTAATTTTGATGAGGACACTAGTGTCGTACAGGAAGATTTGAATACACTGATGCTGTGGTCAGAGAAGTTTCAGATGCTGTTTAATTAATATAATCAAATGCAAGCTTCTAAGCATTGGAAAAGAAAATAGCCATGACACTTATAAACTAAATAATGTAGATCTTAATCACTGTGATTGCGAAAAAGATTTAGGAATTCTGGTTAGCAGAAATCTAAAACCAAGACAACAGTGCATAAAAGATTGCATTTAAGTGAATAGAATTCTTAGCTTCATATCAAGAAGTATAAATAACAGGAGTTCTCGGGATATTCAACTTTATTTATCATAGGTTAGGCCTCATTTAAATTATGCTGCACGGGTCTGGTCACCGTATAACAACAGTGCTGCACGGGTCTGGTCACCATATAACAACAGTGCTGCACGGGTCTGGTCACCGTATAACAACAGTGCTGCACGGGTCTGGTCACCGTATAACAACAGTGCTGCAAACTGAGCGCCATGAATCTGCACAAGAATAAATAAAAGGGATGTAAATAATGTGAAAAAAACATCTAACCAAAACAGGACTCACAGAAATGGGTTCAAGTTGCAAAAAAAAAAAAAAAATAGAAAGCACTCGTTAGGTAATAGAGTTCTGAAATAAGTAAGTAAGTTTATTCAGGTATACACAAATACAAAAGCAACAGAGTGACTTATTTCCATTGGGGTCCTTTTAATACCTTATTATTATACAGTGTAGGAAATAATATCTTATTAATATAATATAAAGGAATATAAAGGAATAAGGTAAAAAGAGTTGCTTACATTTACATGAGTGTTAGTTAAAAAAATAAAAAATCATTCTCCTCCCTTTCTGTCGCTACATTAATTAGGTACCTTTTGGCTCTCTTCTTGAACTGGTTCATGCTAGGACTTGCTTTGACATGTGCATATCATAGTTAGCCCTGTTCGTTTTCTTTAATACAAGTCCCCTAGAGGGGAAAAGGTAACCCAAAAGGAACACCCATCACCAGTGAAGTAATATTATACTCCGAGGTGGCGATCATATTATGCCACATATTATTCATTCTGGAGTATTTATTATATTTATTTCTTATTTATATTGTCTATTTTGTCAAATTATATCAATTGTGATAGATAAAAAAGCCGTAGTAGTGATAATAGCGTTATATTGAAGCATATTCCCCGGTTATCCTGAGACAGGAATTTCTGCTGACACAATCGAATGTTCCCAGACGGTTCCTGATTGGTTCCCAGACTATGTACAAGCTCCGCCCACTCTAATATGATGCCAAATTGTCTATTATTATATAAGTAAGAATAATACAAGAAATTAAGGAAAAAATCGGGAAAAAAATAAGAAAATTCACGACATGTCAGCAGACCTGCTACGGATGTTGGCGTCACCATGTGTGATATAGATGACCATAATTCCTTGTAGGAATGTCGTAGAACAATTATTCGTGTACCATTGTGTTGCCAGAGAGATCCTTTATTTTTCTATATGATTAACACATTTTTCGAACTTTTTCCGCATTTTTTCGATTTTTTTTTCGCTCGCACGGCGCGCGGTGTACAAGGGTCCAGTTCCTCTCTGAGGAAATGGTATGTTTGGGGTTCACAGCTCTCAACGTCCCCCTCCAGTGCTGTGTTTGGGGTTCACAGCTCTAAACGTCCCCCTCCAGTGCTGTGTTTGGGGTTCACAGCTCTCAACGTCCCTCTCAAGTGCTGTGTTTGGGGTTCACAGCTCTCAACGTCCCCCTCAAGTGCTGTGTTTGGGGTTCACAGCTCTCAACGTCCCCCTCAAGTGCTGTGTTTGGGGTTCACAGCTCTAAACGTCCCCCTCCAGTGCTGTGTTTGGGGTTCACAGCTCTCAACGTCCCCTCAAGTGCTGTGTTTGGGGTTCACAGCTCTCAACGTCCCCCTCAAGTGCTGTGTTTGGGGTTCACAGCTCTCAACGTCCCCCTCAAGTGCTGTGTTTGGGGTTCACAGCTCTAAACGTCCCCCTCCAGTGCTGTGTTTGGGGTTCACAGCTCGCAACGTCCCCCTCAAGTGCTGTGTTTGGGGTTCACAGCTCTCAACGTCCCCCTCAAGTGCTGTGTTTGGGGTTCACAGCTCTCAACGTCCCCCTCCAGTGCTGTGTTTGGGGTTCACAGCTCTCAACGTCCCCCTCAAGTGCTGTGTTTGGGGTTCACAGCTCTAAACGTCCCCCTTCAGTGCTGTGTTTGGGGTTCACAGCTCTCAACGTCCCCCTCAAGTGCTGTGTTTGGGGTTCACAGCTCTCAACGTCCCCCTCAAGTGCTGTGTTTGGGGTTCACAGCTCTCAACGTCCCCCTCAAGTGCTGTGTTTGGGGTTCACAGCTCTAAACGTCCCCCTCCAGTGCTGTGTTTGGGGTTCACAGCTCGCAACGTCCCCCTCAAGTGCTGTGTTTGGGGTTCACAGCTCTCAACGTCCCCTCAAGTGCTGTGTTTGGGGTTCACAGCTCTCAACGTCCCCCTCCAGTGCTGTGTTTGGGGTTCACAGCTCTCAACGTCCCCCTCAAGTGCTGTGTTTGGGGTTCACAGCTCTAAACGTCCCCCTTCAGTGCTGTGTTTGGGGTTCACAGCTTCAACGTCCCCCTCAGTGCTGTGTTTGGGGTTCACAGCTCTCAACGTCCCCCTCAAGTGCTGTGTTTGGGGTTCACAGCTCTCAACGTCCCCCTCAAGTGCTGTGTTTGGGGTTCACAGCTCTAAACGTCCCCCTCCAGTGCTGTGTTTGGGGTTCACAGCTCCTCCAACGTCCCCCTCAAGTGCTGTGTTTGGGGTTCACAGCTCTCAACGTCCCCCTCAAGTGCTGTGTTTGGGGTTCACAGCTCTCAACGTTCCCCTCAAGTGCTGTGTTTGGGGTTCACAGCTCTCAACGTCCCCCTCCAATGTTGTGTAACAGTTCTTGACCTCACGATGATGTGATGACAGTTTATTGTTTTATTTGCTTCATTTACATTTTCAGACAATAAGAATAGGGTAAAAAATAATAATTTTGCAACGAAAGACGAAATGCTTCTGCTAGAAAATCCGTTCTGATTATTTATTTTTCTCAGCCTTAATTCTCTGCTGTTCTGAAATTATCTTAGTTTTTACTTCAATTAAATAAGATGTTTCAGGAGGCAGCAATTGGAGACTGTAAACGTAACTGTAGTTTGGAAAAGAGATCTCATTATCCTGAATAGGTTTAGTTGGAGCAGCAAACATCTTAAAAGTGTGAGGATGAATCTTGGTATTGTTGTTTTACCATGTAGAATACTGGTTCTGTTTGTTCAAGATTACATGGCCAAGTTTCACAGATATAACACAGAACACAAAGAAAAGTGGAACCTAGACAAGTATGAAGCAGCAACTACGACACGTAGGCAAAAGAAGTTGCTTTCTGATACAAAGCAAGAAATATATGTTGATCTGAGTGACAGAAACTAATTCTGTGTGAGTACATGACTTAATCTGAGGCTGACAGTGGATGTCCACTGTCAGCCTCATAATGAAATACCATTTCATAAGGTGGAAGTAAGAAAGACGAAAAAAAAAAGTTGTTATCAATACAAAGATGACATGTGATCAGTAATTCCATGAATTTGTTGTGTCAGACAAGTATCATTACATTATTGTATTGATACTTGTCTGACAAGCAACAGTTCCTCACAACTGTCACCTTCACTTTAGTTACATATACAAGACTAACTACAACCACAACGACAACATCCTGGTGGAAGCACTGATGGCAGCACTGATGGCAGCACTGATGGCAGCACTGATGGCAGCACTGATGGCAGCACTGATGGCAGCACTGATGGCCATAGAGGGGAGGAAGGTAGTGGGCAAACAGAAAAAAAGTGCATCAGCAGTGAACGCAGCTACAAAAAATTCTAGCAAACAAAATTCCAGTCTATGCAAATTTTATGGCTTGGGTGTCTGCAGGCATGGTATATCTGGCTTGGGTGTCTGCAGGCATGGTATATCTGGCTTGGGTGTCTGCAGGCATGGTATATCTGGCTTGGGTGTCTGCAGGCATGGTATATCTGGCTTGGGTGTCTGCAGGCATGGTATATCTGGTTGGGTGTCTGCAGGCATGGATATCTGGCTGGTGTCTGCAGGCATGGTATATCTGGCTTGGGTGTCTGCAGGCATGGCATATCTGGCTTGGGTGTCTGCAGGCATGGCATATCTGGCTTGGGTGTCTGCAGGGATGGCATATCTGGCTTGGGTGTCTGCAGGCATGGTATATCTGGCTTGGGTGTCTGCAGGCATGGTATATCTGGCTTGGGTGTCTGCAGGCATGGTATATCTGGCTTGGGTGTCTGCAGGGATGGTATATCTGGCTTGGGTGTCTGCAGGCATGGTATATCTGGCTTGGGTGTCTGCAGGCATGGTATATCTGGCTTGGGTGTCTGCAGGCATGGTATATCTGGCTTGGGTGTCTGCAGGATGGTATATCTGGCTTGGGTGTCTGCAGGCATGGTATATCTGGCTTGGGTGTCTGCAGGCATGGTATATCTGGCTTGGGTGTCTGCAGGCATGATATATCTGGCTTGGGTGTCTGCAGGCATGGTATATCTGGCTTGGGTGTCTGCAGGCATGGTATATCTGGCTTGGGTGTCTGCAGGCATGGTATATCTGGCTTGGGTGTCTGCAGGCATGGTATATCTGGCTTGGGTGTCTGCAGGCATGGTATATCTGGCTTGGGTGTCTGCAGGCATGGTATATCTGGCTTGGGTGTCTGCAGGCATGGTATATCTGGCTTGGGTGTCTGCAGGCATGGTATATCTGGCTTGGGTGTCTGCAGGCATGGTATATCTGGCTTGGGTGTCTGCAGGCATGGTATATCTGGCTTGGGTGTCTGCAGGCATGGTATATCTGGCTTGGGTGTCTGCAGGCATGGTATATCTGGCTTGGGTGTCTGCAGGCATGGTATATCTGGCTTGGGTGTCTGCAGGCATGGTATATCTGGCTTGGGTGTCTGCAGGCATGGTATATCTGGCTTGGGTGTCTGCAGGCATGGTATATCTGGCTTGGGTGTCTGCAGGCATGGTATATCTGGCTTGGGTGTCTGCAGGCATGGTATATCTGGCTTGGGTGTCTGCAGGCATGGTATATCTGGCTTGGGTGTCTGCAGGCATGGTATATCTGGCTTGGATGTCTGCAGGCATGGTATATCTGGCTTGGGTGTCTGCAGGGATGGTATATCTGGCTTGGATGTCTGCAGGCATGGTATATCTGGCTTGGATGTCTGCAGGCATGGTATATCTGGCTTGGGTGTCTGCAGGGATGGTATATCTGGCTTGGGTGTCTGCAGGCATGGTATATCTGGCTTGGGTGTCTGCAGGCATGGTATATCTGGCTTGGGTGTCTGCAGGGATGGTATATCTGGCTTGGGTGTCTGCAGGCATGGTATATCTGGCTTGGGTGTCTGCAGGCATGGTATATCTGGCTTGGGTGTCTGCAGGCATGCTATATCTGGCTTGGGTGTCTGCAGGCATGGTATATCTGGCTTGGATGTCTGCAGGCATGGTATATCTGGCTTGGGTGTCTGCAGGGATGGTATATCTGGCTTGGGTGTCTGCAGGCATGGTATATCTGGCTTGGGTGTCTGCAAGCATGGTATATCTGGCTTGGGTGTCTGCAGGCATGCTATATCTGGCTTGGGTGTCTGCAGGCATGGTATATCTGGCTTGGGTGTCTGCAGGCATGGTATATCTGGCTTGGGTGTCTGCAGGCATGCTATATCTGGCTTGGGTGTCTGCAGGCATGGTATATCTGGCTTGGATGTCTGCAGGCATGGTATATCTGGCTTGGGTGTCTGCAGGCATGCTATATCTGGCTTGGGTGTCTGCAGGCATGGTATATCTGGCTTGGATGTCTGCAGGCATGGTATATCTGGCTTGGGTGTCTGCAGGGATGGTATATCTGGCTTGGGTGTCTGCAGGCATGGTATATCTGGCTTGGGTGTCTGCAGGCATGGTATATCTGGCTTGGGTATCTGCAGGCATGCTATATCTGGCTTGGGTGTCTGCAGGCATGGTATATCTGGCTTGGGTGTCTGCAGGCATGGTATATCTGGTAAAACAGGTGGGACATGCACCTTTGACCATCCCAAAAAATACCGCACCCGCATGACAACAGGAGGGTGCAACTCCCCTTCCTGTAACTTATTTCACCCCGATATTTGTCACTAGTCACTCCATGAAAGGAAATGCTACACTGTATACTGCCAGGCACATCATCTAAAGGAGATAAGAAGACACAGACCAGCCAGATTATGGGAAACAAAAGAGTTAAGCCATAACCTCTCCAGAGAAAGAGGTTTTTAGTGCCAGGATGGAAAACAGACTGGTAAGAAATGACAGTAATCTTACACCAACTGTGAACATTTCTGGAGCAGAGGCTCAGTCATTGGCCTCCACTCCAGAACAACAGATATTAGAGCCAGCAAATAAAACCCCCCTAAATTCCATCAATAAAACGACATTTGTCTTTACAACAAACAACAAAATTCCTTACATCAAGGCACTTGCTCATGGAGTCAAATGCAATGTTTGCATCATTTACAGAGACCCACATAAAGGATAATTTTATAATAATAATAATAATAATAATAATAATAATAATAATAATAATAATAATAATAATAATAATAATAATAATAATAATAATAATAATAATAAATACTTTACTGAGACATGGTACAATGATACATGGTAGACAAGAAGTATAGTTATTAATGAGATGTATATGCCAAAAGCCCCTAATATGCTGTGCATTGCGGGCATTTTGACGACGAAATATGAATCCCAGGCCACAACCCAATCAGATGCGACAGACTAAACAGGCAACAAGGGGAGGGGTGTCGGCTTGTACGTTACAGAGTTGCTATTACGGAGTACTGTATTAAAAAAATATATAAAAAATGATAATGTAATTTTCCGGGTATTATTCTGAATCCGGACGCGTTTTATTCTTGTCAATCAGATTGAGTGGCTAGGACAGGAGCAGATAAGGTGTTTAGTTCAGTACGAGACGGGTGGTGACGGGGTGAAGTCATCATGTTTGGGCGGTAGTGTGAGTAGGAAATTTTGGTAAGATTTTAGTGTATACTTTAATTTAGTTAGTGTTTAAATGCTCTCATGTTTTTTTGTAAGGCCCTAGTGTGTGCAAGGGTCTATATTTTGGAGAGTATTTAACGTTTTTACTGTAGGCTAAGTAGCCTGCTGAAAGGGGACGGTGTTAGCGTGGTAGTTTTTTGTAGTAGACAGTAAGTTACTTAATATATAGATATATTTTTGTATTGGTGAGTTTTTGTCCTTCCTTACACTATATTAACTATTTAAACTCATGCTTCATAATGTGTATGAGTACACGCTGGCCCCAGAGTGGCTGTGTTTTTCAGTGTAATTTAAATGCCCCCAGACAGCAGATTGAGCAGCCATTTAGGAGCCACGACCTCTTATTTAAGTTACGATATCGAAGTCGTAACAGTCGTTTATTTGCTCAGAACTACTAAACACCTCAAATGATGTAGTTAAAGTTTTGGCGGTAAAGATTGAAAACCAAAACCTTGTCATTGTGGTGGTGTAGAAGCCTCCAGACGCAACTTCCCAGCAATTCCGGAAGCAGCTTTTGAAAATTGACCACTGTCTGGAAAATCTCCCAACTCCTGCCCCAAACATCTTACTACTGGGAGATTTCAGCTTGAAACACCTAAAATGGAGGAGTGTAGCAAATAATATTTTAGCAGAGATCACCCCATGATGCAGTTCAGATGAAAATTCACATACACACGAGCTATTAAATCTCAGCACCAAATTCACCTTAAACCAGCAAATATTAGAGCCTACAAGACTATAAAATGCGCTGGACCTCATCTTCATTAACAACGACGATCTGATACGTAATATAATCGTATCAAAGACAATACATTCAGATCACAGCATAATAAACATACAGACATGTATGCACAGGACTCCTGACCAGCAAAATGTGATCAGTCATGAGGGTGTCTTCACAAAATTCAACTTCAATAACAAAACATACAAAGGGAACAAGTCAACAATGTCCTAAATGAAACATGCTGGGAAGATATCCTAAACAACACGGAGCCGAACATTTGCCTAGGAAAAATAAACTCTGTGGTTCTTGAGATCTCAATGCACATTCCATTAAGAAAAAGAAAGAGAAGATGCAAACTAGAAAGAGAGAGAGACGTTCTCTATACAGACGAAGGCGAAGAGTCACAGAGCTGCTGAGAGGGGCCAATATATCTGAAAAACGAAGGGAGGCACTGGTCAATGAAATTGGAAATATCGAACTTAAGCTGAAGGAATCTTACAGGAGACAAGAATCGCAAGGAGAACTAAAAGCCATAACGGAAATTGAAAAAAAAAATAATACTTCTTCTCGTATGCTAAATCTAAGGGAAAAACAACATCCAGTATTGGGCCCCTGCTTAGGCGAGATGAGACATACACAGATGACAGCCAAGCAATGAGTGAGATACTGAAGTCCCAATACGACTCAACGTTCAGCGAGCCTCTGGCCAGACTAAGTGTCGACAATCCAAATGAATTCTTTATGAACGAGACACAAAATTTGGTCCTTTAAAAAATCTCAGATATTATCCTAACACCACAGGACTCTGAAAAGGCAATAAATGACTTGCCCATGCATTCTGCCCTAGGCCCAGACTCATGGAACTCCGTGTTGAAGAACTGCAAGAAGTCCCTGTCACGTGCCTTCAGCATTCTATGGAGAGGGAGCATGGACACAGGGGTCATCCAACACTTATTAAAAACAATAGACATACCCCCACTCTACAAAGGTGGCAGTAAGGCAATTGCAAAGAACTACAGACCGATATCACTAACATCCCATATCATAAAGATCTTTGAAAGGGTTCTAAGAAGCAAAATCCCCAACCACCTAGATACCCATCAGTTGCACAATCCAGGGCATTACAGGTTTAGAACAGGTTGCTCCTGCCTGTTCCAGCTACTGGACCACTATGACAAGATGTAGTATATACAGATTTTGCAAAAGCCTTCGACAAGTGTGACCATGGTTTAATAGCACACAAAATGCGTGATAATGGAATAATAGGAAAAGTTGGTAGATGGATCTATAACTTCATGACAAATAGAACACAAAGAGTAATAGTGAATATAGTAAAGTCTGAGGCAGCTACGGTGAAAAGCTCTATTCCACAAGGCACAGTACTCGCTCCAATTCTATTCCTCATCCTCATATCAGACATAGACAGAGATGCAAGCCATATCTCCGTGTCTTCCCTTGTGGATGACACTCGAATTACCATGGCAGTGACCTCCATCGAAGATACGGCAAGACTCCAAGCGGACATCAACTAAATCTTCAAATGGGCCACTCGAAACAATATGAAGCTCAATGAAGAGAAATTTCAACTACTCTGATATGGAAAACTTGAGGAAATTAAAACTGTATCAGGGTATACGACAAATTCTAACCATACAATAGAGCGAAAAAGTAATGTGAAGGACCTGGGAGTGATAATTTTAGAGGATCTCTCCTTCAAAGACCTCAACAATGTATCTACCGCATCTGCTAGAAAAATGATAGGATGGATATAGAGAACCTTCAAAACTAGGGATGCCAAGCCCATGATGATTCAATCAAATCGCTTGTTCTCTCTAGGGTGGAATACTGCTGTACACTAACTGTCCCAGCCAAGGATGGCGAAATTGCTGACCTGCAGATAGTACAAAGAACTTTAACGGCACACATAAGTACGATATGGCACCTAAATTACTGAGAACGGTTGAAGTCCTTTGATTTGTATTCCATGGAACGCAGGCGAGAGAGATACATGATAATATACACTTTAAAAATCCTAGAGGATTAGTACTAAACTTGCACACGAAAATCACTGCTTATGAAAGCAAAAGACTAAGCAAGAGATGCAACATTCCCGAATGAAAAGCAGGGGCGCCACGAGTACACTGAGATGCAAAACAGTAAGTGTCTGGGGCCCAAGACTGTTCAACTGCCTCCTAGCATACGTAAGGACGATTACCATTAGACCCCTGGCTCTCTTCAAGAAGGCACCGGACAGGCACCTAAAGTCATTATCTGATCAGCCGGGCTGTGGTTCGTACGTCAGTTTGCATGCAGCCAACAGTAACAGCTTGGTTGATCAGACCCTGATCCACCACGAGGCCTGGTTTCAGACCGAGCTGCGGTGGCGTTGACCACCGAAAAGCTCTCCAGGTATACTCCAGGTAACTGTGTTTCACAGTCAGTAACACACCACAACTGTGCTTCACAGTCAGCAACACATCACAACTGTTCTTCACAGTCAGCAACACACCACAACTGTGCTTCACAGTCAGTAACACACCACAACTGTGCTTCACAGTCAGTAACACAACACAACTGTGCTTCACAGTCAGTAACACACCACAACTGTGCTTCACAGTCAGTAACACACCACAACTGTTCTTCACAGTCAGCAACACACAACAACTGTGATTCACAGTC
>WNWK01036947.1:0-18816 GCA_009830355.1 Cherax destructor
CCTGTAATAATCTAAGATCTAATATCATTATATAATAATTTAAACAGTAAAATTTCATCATATTGTAATTTTGAAAATAATTTTAACTTGAATAAACTCAATAAATTTCTCTAATATTAAATACATAGTTTTTAAGGACTAGAATAAGCTGCCCCTAATGCCATGGCATGTCAGTGGCTCTCCTTGCACTCAATTTACATTGTAACTTCCGATACCCATGTAATCTGCAATGAAATAAAATTTGTTTGTTTGTTTGTTTGTTTGTTTGAAATTGAAGGATGTCTCCAAGCATTAATCTGCCTTTTGAGGCAGATGAACAGGATGTTAGGAATGTGTTTAAAGATTTTGGTGTGATCCACTATGTGACGATGGGTCGATGGACTGAAGGCCCCTATGTGGGACTAACGGAAGGATCTTTCAACCTTAAGATGACTTTACGGCAGGCAATTCCATCGTAAGTCATCATGGATTACTTCAGGACACAAGTATATGTGACCTATGCAGGTCAAAGAAGGACATGTAGCATTTGTGGCTCGTATGAGCATGTAGCCACGGTGTGTGAGAGGCGGCAGGAGCAAAGATATGGTGGAAGGAATGTGGTGGAGGTAACGGCTGTGGAGTCGAGTGTAGTGGTGGATGAAGAGGCTGTGTCCCCGAGAGGGAAGTGGAGTGACATAGTGAAAGACTCAGGGGTGGTGTGTCTGATCTTGCCTGAAGTGTCACAGGCAATGGTGGTGGTGGAGTCAGAGGATCAGAGGGATGCTCTGGATTTAGACATAGATGTGGCACTACCAGAAGTCCTGAGGGGGCTGATGGATAGTCCCCGGGATGAAGTGGTTTTGGAGTCAGGTGAGACTGTGGAGGGTGTTATAGGTAGCTTAGGGGGGAGGTGGGTGTCAGCCCGGCACCCTGTAGGTTGGAGTTTAAGGAACTGCAGGTAACAGTGCACAAGGAGGACAGTGGGACAGACATGGAGGTCAGTGGTGAATCGCGTAAAAGGTCGGTTGGAGCGACAGACAGTGATGATGTCCTCACACCGGCCCAAAGGGCCTGTAAGAAGGCATGGGTGGACGTGCCACACCGGGGTCAGGGGGGTTTGAAGGGGTCGGAAGGAGCAAGGGGAGTGCAGACTACCACTAAGGTGGCTGGAGCTCCAAAGGGTATGATGCTGAGACTGAGTAAGTCCAAAGGAAAGCCCCCTTTATCGTATTCAAGTGTATCACATTTAACGTAAATGGTCTGAAGGCCGAAGTGAAAAAAAGTGGGTTGAGGTGACTTTACGACGGTACACTGTGGACGTAGGTTTTTACAGGAGCACAATCATAGGTGTGGGCGAGATTTGCTGCTGCAAGGTTATCGTGTGTATGCGGGTAGTTCTGGTGGTTTCAAGGGTGGTGCTGCAGTTGTGGTGAAGGAGACCAGTCCTTTTCAGTTGTTAGCTTGGGAGGAGGGGGAAGGGCAGGATTGTGAGGATTGATGGTTGTGGGGTGGGGTGCGCGTGAGTTTTTTGGGGGTGTATATGCCTGCTGATAAACCATACCACGGGTGGGGTTCGAACCCGCGGTCAGAGAGTCTCAAAACTCTAGACCATCGCGTAAGCCACTAGACCAGCTAGCTTCAATAAGATTCATCCAACTAGGTATATTTCTACACCATAGGAAGGTTAGCATAGGCACCACTGTGTCCACAAATGCAAGTTTTTACAGACGAATCTCCCGCTAGCATGGCCGTGACGAACTCTAGCTCAAGTCCCCCTCAAAGCCGTCCACATGACTCACGAAATCGTAATGACACGATTGCAAACAAACCATACCACAGGTGGGGTTCGAACCCGCGGTCAAAGAGTCTCAATACTCTTGACCGTCGCGTAAGCCACTAGGCCAGCTAGCTTCAATAAGATTCATCCAACTAGGTATATTTCTACACCATAGGAAGGTTAGCATAGGCACCACTGTGTCCACAAATGCAAGCTTTTACAGACGAATCTCCCGCTAGCATGGCCGTGACGAACTCTAGCTCAAGTCCCCCTCAAAGCCGTCCACATGACTCACTGTGGTATGGTTTGTTTGCAATCATGTCATTACGATTTCGTGTGCCTGCTGATAGTAATAGGAAGATTAAAGAGGAGTTTATCAGGGATCACTTAGTATATTTCATGGGTGGGTTGTCTGAGGTTACCGTAATGGGGGGGGGTGATTGGAATAGCATTATCAGAAAGAAGGATGTGGATCCAAGGGGGGTGGGGTGTGTTTTAAGTGTCTTGAGGGATGTGTTGGGTAGTGCTGGGGTGGTTGATGTGGTGGGAAGGGGTGGCGGGTGGACCACGGAGGGGGTATGCTGCACGTTTTGACAGAATATATGTGTCGAAGGTTGTGGTGGTGGGTGGGGTACAAATATAGATATGGGTTTTTACGACCATAGGGGAGTGTTGGTGGATGTGGGTTGGGATGGAATGGTTAAATGGTATCAGGGATATTGGAAACTTAATGTGCGATTACTAGTGGGGGAGAAGGGACGGACCTCTTTTGTGGAGTGGTGGGGACACATATGGAAGAAAGGAAAATTGGATGGGGATGTGGTGAAGTGGTGGGAGGAGTGTGAAAACTGGGTATTAGGGATTTTATAAGGTTAGGGGAAGGGAGGAACAGCAATGGAGGTATGGATTACAGAAGTATTTGGAGAGGTAGTTGGGCCGTTGTTATGAGGGGGGGGGATTCCTCAGGTGGCAGAAATGGCGGTTTTGAAAGGGAGGTTGAGGGAGATACAGAATGAAAGATTTGATGCAGTACATTTGTGTGGGGGTATGGAAGATGTGTTATGGGGTGATAGGCCATCGGCTTGTGTATTACAGCATTTCCGACATAGGTGGAAGGGCATGACTGTGATGGGGTTGGAGGTGGGTGAAGACATGGATGGGTATGTCAAGGGGCAGATGATGAAGACAACGGAGGCTATGAGTTTATATTTAGGTAAGTGGTTTGAGTGTTATTTGCAAAGGGGAGTGAGTGGGGGCTAGAGGGGAGGATACTGGAGGAGGGTATTGTGCAGGTGTTGGGGAAAGAAGACAAGGAAGGTCTGGGGGGTGTGATTAGTGAAGATGAGGTGTTGATGGCTGTGCAAAGTTTGAGCAAACGGAAATCACCGGGTGTGGATGGAATACCTAATGACTTTTATGTGGAACATTGGGGGGTGATGAAGGAGTATCTGGTACGGTTGTTCAATTGCATGAAAGAGACGGGATGTATGGGGGGACACAGCGCACAAGAGTGTTAGTATTAGTTAAAAAGGGTGATGCAGGGGTAATGATTAGGGACTATAGGGTACTCACCTAATTGTACTCACCTAATTGTGGTTGCAGGGGTCGAGACTCAGCTCCTGGCCCCGCCTCTTCGCTGTCTGCTACTGGGTCTCTGCTCTCCCTGCTCCATGAGCTTTATCATACCTTGTCTTAAAACTATGTATGGTTCCTGCCTCCACTATATCTTTCTCTAGTCCATTCCACTTCCTGACTACTCTGTGGCTGAAGAAATGTTTCCTGACATCCCTTTGACTCATCTGAGTCTTCAGCTTCCAGTTGTGTCCCCTTGTTTCTGTGTTTCCTCTCTGAAACAAACTGTCACTATCTACCTTGTCAATTCCCTGCAGTATTTTGTATGTCGTTATCATGTCTCCTCTGACCCTTCTTTCCTCCAGTGTTGTTAGTCCTATTTCCCTCAACCTTTCTTCATAAGACAGACCCCTGAGTTGTGGAACTAACCTTGTCGCAAACCTTTGCACTTTCTCTAGTTTCCTTACGTGCTTGACCAGGTGTGGGTTCCAGACTGGTGCTGCATATTCTAGTATGGGCCTGACGTACACGGTATACAGTGTCTTGAACGACTCCTTGTTAAGGTAACGGAACGCTAATCTAAGGTTTGCCAGACGCCCATATGCTGCCGCAGTTATCTGGTTGATGTGTGCCTCCGGAGACGTGCTAGGCGTTATACTCACTCCAAGGTCTTTCTCCTTTGCCGAGGTTTGTAGCCTTTGTCCGCCTAACTTGTACTCTGTCAGCGGTCTTCTTGCCCTTCTCCGATCCTCATGACTTTGCATTTGGAGGGATTGAATTCGAGAAGCCAACTGCTAGATCAGATGTCGAGCTTGTCCAGGTCTGTTTGCAGCCCTGCCTGGTCCTCTTCCGATGTGATTCTCCTCATTATTTTCACATCATCCGCGAATAGAGACACTTCTGAGTCTATCCAGTCCGTCGTGTCATTTACATATACCAGGAATAACACTGGTCCTAGGACTGACCCCTGCGGTACACCGCTCGTCAAAGGCGCCCACTGTGATACCTCACCACGCACCATGACCCGTTGTTGCCTCCCTTTGAGGTATTCCCTGATCCATTCCAGTGCCCTTCCTGTTATACCTGCTTGTTCTTCCAACTTCTTTACTAATCTCATGTGAGGAACTGTGTCGAAGGCCTTCCTGCAGTCCAGGAAAATGCAATCAACCCACCCTTCTCTCTCCTGCCTTACCTCTGTTACTTTATCATAGAACTCTAGGAGGTTTGTTACACAGGATTTGCCTTCCCAGAATCCCTGCTGTCTGGTGTTTATTATCCTGTTCCGCTCAAGGTGTTCCACCATTCTTTTCCTGATGATTTTCTCCAGGACTTTGCACACTATACATGTAAGTGACACCGGTCTATAGTTTAGTGCCTCTTTTCTGTCTCCTTTTTTAAAAATGGGGACTACGTTGGCCTTCTTCCATACCTCAGGTAGCTGCCCAGTTTCAAGGGATGTGTTGAATATTGTGGTAAGTGGCACACTCAGTACCTCAGCTCCTTCCCGAAGAACCCACGGGGAGATATTGTCCGGACCATCGCCTTTGAGGTATCGAGGTCACTGAGTAACTGCTTCACTTCCTCCTCAGTTGTGTGTATGCCCTCTAGCACTTGGTACATCCCTTGTTGGTGACGAACCATGTCCTGTCTACCCAGCTGCCTTCCTTCCTCCATTGTGAATACTTCCTTAAACCTCAAGTTGAGCTCCTCATAGTATTTGGCAGTAGATTTTGTGTATGTATCATGGGGGTTGAGAGAGGAAAAGGGGGGGATCCAGTTGAGGGCTATAGCAGCTACAGTGTATAGGACGAAATGTAGGAATCGGGACTTATATGGTTGTCAATGATGTGTGCAGATTATAAGAATTTTGTGAAAGTGCTGGGTAACAGAATGAAATCAGGGGCATGGGAGGATAAGGGATTTTATAGTGGGTAGAAGGGGTGGTGGTGTCCTGGTCTTGGATTGGCTGTGTATGATAGTGTTGAAAGGGATATGTTGTGGAGGATAATGCAGAAGCAGGGTTTTGGTGACGAGATTGTTGGATGGGCGGAGATGTTGTATAGGGATGCAATCTTGTTTGTGTATTTGCAGAACCCTTTATATAGTTTGATTGAGGTGGGGGTTTGGGTAGGGGGAGGGGCCATGGGGTGTGCGACTGGTATTGTGGGGTATATGGACGACACTACTATTTTAGTGGGAGGTGAGGAAGGTCTTGGGAACGTGGGTACGATTCTCAGTATCTTTGGGAGGGCGACAGGTATCACCATTAATGGCGCTAAGTTCAAATTGTTGGAGGTGGGTATGTGGGTGGGGGGTGGCATGGGGTTGAGGTATGGGTGGCCTGTTGTAGGGCAGTTAAAAATCTGTGGGGTTATATTTATGAATGATTCTAGGGAAGCTTGGAGGGTGAATGCGGAAGGGGTGGTGGGGAGTGCTTTACGGAGGATGGAGGGTTGGAGGACGGGGGATTTAACCCTTCAGCAGCATGTGATAGTGGTAAATTCTTTAGTGTACTGTAGGTTCTGGCAGGTGGCGGTGGTTTTTCCGTTGTTGCGGGAAGATGTAATGAAGCTGGAATGGAGGGTTTTGAGGTACGTGTGGGGGTATGGGAGGCATTGGTTGTGAAAGGAAGTGGTCATGCAAAAGGAGGGGTTGGGCGGTCTGGGGCTTATACATATAGCGGTCCGTCTGATGTGTATGTGAAGTTTTGTTATGTGAGGATGGGCGGGGAGGGAAGGAGGTGGGTGGACAGGGTAATGAATGAATTGAAGAGGTGGTTGGGAGGGAAAGATTTATTGAGGTGTGGGGATATTTTGCTATGTCTAATGGCTGTGAGGGAACCTAAGGGAGTCACCGCTAGTGTACTAGGAAGGGTAGGGAAGGGGTGGATGTGGTGGAGGGGAAGCTGTGTAGCCTGTGTATAACTGGAAGGGAATATGGGGGGTTGCGTAGGTTGAGATTGAAGGCGAGGGTACAGGAGGTGATATTTAGGTTTTTGCATGGGGTGGTTGCTTCAAGGGCTGTGCTGTATAAAATGGGGTTGGTGGCAGTAGCAAGATGTGGTAGGTGTGGTGAGGAAGATACAGCTTATCACACGGTATACTTTTGTGAACATTTGGGGCTGTTAGGAATTGGTTTGGTGGGGTCTTACGTTTGATGGGGGAGGGATTACCACATTGAGGATTTTGAGCTTAGATATTGGGGGTGTGGAGGAGGAAGTTAGGAGGGCTCTTATGTATTTGGCAGTAGATTTTGTGTATGTATCATGGGGGTTGAGAGAGGAAAAGGGGGGTCCAGTTGAGGGCTATAGCAGCTACAATGTATAGGACGAAATGTAGGAATCGGGACTTATATGGTGGTAAATGGGATCGGTATTTCTCTGTCGCTACAGTGAACTGACAGTTGGCAAGTTGTTGGAGGTGGGAGGGGTGAGGAGCTGAGAAAGGGCTGGTCTCCCGGGAAGGGTGAGATCAGATTGGCTTGGGTGTGTGAGTGGGTTGAGTGTGTTTTTGAAGAGGTGTGTGGAGGGTCAAAATGGAGGGGAGGAGGGGGGTGATGGAAGACTTTTTTTTTAGTAGTACTATATGGGCGACGGGTGATGCTCTCTTTGAATCTTACATGTTGGTAGGGGGCGGAATGCGTGTGAACAGGTGGACGAAAGACTGGGGGGTGGGTTGACGTGGGAAGACAGGGAAATATAAAGATGGCTTTCCTGAGGACGGAAGGGTTGGCACTGCAAAGTAATCTGCGGAGGTGTGTCTGTAATAGGCTGCAGATTATGTTGTTAAATTCATACCTGGAGTCTACCTGGTGAGAATTCCAGGGGTCAACGCCCCCGCGGCCCGGTCTGTGACCAGGCCTCATGTTGGACCAGAGCCTGATCAACCAGGCTGTTACTGCTGGCCACACGTAGTCCAACGTACGAACCACAGCCCGGCTGATCAGGTACCGACTTGAGGTGCCTGTCCAGTGCCTGCTTGAAGACAGCCAGGGGCTTGTTGGTAATCCCCCTGATGTACGCTGGGAGGCAGTTGAACAATCTTGGGCCCCTCACACTTATTGTGTTGTCCCTCAACGTGCTAGTGGCACCCCTGCTCTTCATTGGGGGGATGTTACATTGCCTGCCGAGTCTTTTGCTTTCGTACGGAGTGATTTTTGTGTGCAAGTTTGGTACTAAGCCCTCGAGAATTTTCCATGTGTATATAATAATGTATCTCTCCCGCCTGCGTTCTAGAGAGTACAGGTTTAGGAACTTCAAGCGTTCCCAGTAGTTGAGGTGGTTTAATGCAGTTATGCGTGCCGTGAAGGTTCTCTGCACATTTTCAAGGTCAGCAATTTCACCCGCCTTGAAAGGTACAGTTAGTGTGCAGCAATATTCCAGCCTAGATAGAACAAGCGATCTGTAAAGTGTCAACATGGGCTTGGCATCCCTGGTTTTGAAGGTTCTCATTATCCATCCTGTCATTTTTCGAGCAGATGCAATTGCTACATTGTTATGGTCCTTGACATTAGTTTTTCGCTCTATTGTGTGGTTGGAATTAGTTTTGTACTCCGATGAGATTTTAATTTCTTCACGTTTTCCGTATCTGAGTAATTGAAATTTCTCATCATTGAACTTCATATTGTTTTCTGCAGCCCATTTAAAGATTTGGTTTATGTCTGCTTGGAGTCTTGCAGTGTCTTCAACGGTGGACACTGTCAAACAGATTCGGGTGTCATCTGCAAAGGAAGACAGCACTATGTGTCGAGCGATTTTTGTCGATGCTGATGAATTATGGTGAGCAATGGTTCTGTTGCACTGAGCAGTTATAAGGTCTTATTGTTATACTTGTGATGAACTTGCACGGTATTTTTAGTGGATAGGCTATAAAAGTGCCATGTGTCCTTTGTTTTATAATTCTTTATTGATGCGCCTTGATGTGGTGTAAGGATTTTCGGAATTGTGAAATTCAGAAATTATCTTACGGAATGTGTAGGTATATATTATGTACATTTATTTTAGGAAGGGTAATTAATGACTGATTGTCTTGGAAGTTATTGCAATGGAGTTCCAGGGCAAATTGTGTTAATTGTGTAACGTGTTAGTGTACAAAGTTCTGTGTATTCATGGTTGTGTAGCCTTTGGACACCAGAATGGGGGGGGGGGTTATGGTCAAATTTTTGTGATCAAGTTTATGTCTCTAAAGTTGTAAGGATACTCATTCTGAGATGTATGGTATCATATTGTCCTTTTTCATTATCCTCATTGTAGTGAGGTACTATGTAGTGACATTTTTGTATGTATAGATTTTGATTTGTGTTTTTAAAGTTGATATATGTACAGGTACATGGGAGTGGATTGTGTATGTGCAATACCTGTATATTGGGTGTTATGTTAAAGTGTATATAAATTTTAATACCTCATTGATGTGTGGTAATGGTATGCACTCTAAGGTGTTGAATACAAAATTAGTCTCCTTTATATACGTTACGTATGGGGCGACTTTTGTAGGTATGGGATGAGGTGTTTTCTTTTGTTAGATTTCCTGATATGTTATGGGTGTAAGGGGGACTTTATTTACATCTTATGTATGTTGGGTCTGTATACTGCAAGGTCATTGGCAATAGCTGTTTGTTTTTTCAAGGCTGGATGAATTTGCTTATTATGTAGGTTCTAGATAACATATGTGATGTGTGGGTGCATTTATAACCGTTGTTTTGTATAATGTTATGTGTGTTTTTGTGAAACATTAGTGTTTATCTTATTGGCAGGGGCATAAGTCTTTAATACCTGCTTTTAATTAAAGTAAGTACCTTTCAGTACTGTAAGTGTCGAATTTTCTGTTATAAAGGTTTGTGTTGGTTAAGTAATTTGTAAGTTGTGCTTCAATTTGATATTATAAATATTTGTCTGTGTAAGGCACCAGTCTTATTGCATTGGTTCATGTCCTTACCTGTGCTGTTATGTCACTTATGTTTGAGCCTTATTTTATTGGCTTTTGGTTAGCAATGGTGGGTTTTGTTGTTGTGTATTGATTTTTGTTCTTGGAAACTTTATATTTTTATGCATGTTGTATTCAAGTTTTTAAATAATAAAAAAATAAAAAAATCTTTAGTGAAATACTTAGAGATATCCTCATCATCGTGTCTGAGCTCAGGCCGATGACACAGTTCATCACTTGATGTGTGAAAAACATCCTGTGTGTTGGAATGTGTCGGGGAAACATATCTAACTGTTGTTCCCACTATGTAACTATCATTCGTAGGGTAGCAGCACACTGCGATGTTCCCACCATGTATCTTATATAGAATAGCGTAGTTGAACACTGCTGGTGCTCCCACTATGTAACTATTATATAGTAGGAACACATTGTGGTGTTCTCACTATGTAAGTCTCATAGAATAGCGTAGTTGAACACTGCTGGTGTTCCAGATATTAAGCTATCATATAGCGTAGGATAACGTCATGCTGCTGATATACAGAATATTGTTTCACACAATGGAACAGAACTCTTCTCCAGGCTGAGGGACTGACACCCTCCAATCGTCTTCACATCTCTACTGCTCCTGCCTACTTTCTGTACTCGACTGAAGAAGTCTACTGTGTAGACGAAACGCTTCGGAATAAAGTTGCCTAACTGTTGCCTATGTGTCTTACCTACCAATTCCTATATTAGGTATTAAAATATTCTTGACTGGTGGTGTGCAGGTGACCTGCATTAATGACCCTCGTGTAGTGGCCTTTAAACTCAATTTAACATAACAGGTTATTGGAAGTATAGCAATCCTGGAGAATGGGACGTATTTATTTTGTGGTAAGGATGAGAAGAAAAGCTCCAGTTCTGTGAATCGAGAGCCCTGTAAAAGGATGGAGGCCCTCCCTTCCAGTCCCTTGAAAGGTGTCTGAGTGCTTCTCCTAAGATCGTTACTGCAGAGACCAGGAAAGGTCAGATGGTCTTTGGTCCCCACTCAACATATCTTGTAGCTGAGTATTTTATTGTGTAAAGTCAGTCAGTCTGTAAGTATATAAGCCAGTTACTCAGTCCTTTAAGTCAGTCTGTTACTAGAAATAAAATTAGAGTTATCGACACTATGTTAGGTAAAAGAACACATGTGCAACTAATGTGACATTTTGTTGTGGTAACGTTTAGCGCTCCAGGAGTTCCTGGAGAGCGAAACGTTGCCACAATGCCACAAGTCAGTCATTCTGTAAGCAAGTCAGTCAGTCATTCTGTAAGCAAGTCAGTCAGTCATTCTGTAAGCAAGTCAGTCAGTCATTCTGTAAGCAAGTCAGTCAGTCATTCTGTAAGCAAGTCAGTCAGTCATTCTATAAGCAAGTCAGTCAGTCATTCTGTAAGAAAGTCAGTGAGTCAGCACGTCAGTTAGTCTGCAAGTCTGTAAGTTTTAATTTAGGTTTATTTACACAGACATTATATAACAATAGTCTTAGGGGGAACTCAGTTGTTACGGGCGCTTATAACGTACATTACCGTCCTTGGATTTAATTCAGAATAATGAGAGCTAAGCCAGCAGGGATCAAGCACGGCCCGGGGAATGATAGTAGTGTGTGATCCAAGGGAAGGGGAGCTCCAGGTCCTTGGATGGAGAGCCGTTTACCACTGTCATGGCACCCTCCCTCCTTGCAACCTGTCCATCACCAGTCAAGAATATTTTAATCCCTAAAATAGAAATTAAATTCTCTGTGTATATACGCTGAGAGATATACAACTGTCGGTGTATATAACGTGTTTATGTTTAGCTGGGTTCATTAATGAGGGTTAAATTGACCACACCAAGGTCATTACCAGGGAACATTACTTGAATTCCAAATGTACACACATCAAGAGAGATATACTCAGTGGAGTATGTGTAGTGTTTAATATAAAACTATAATGAAAGTGTTCTTGAGTATTGTTGCGCTGTATAGTTAGTCATTAGTTACTTTATTAGTTTTATTATGCACCTCATACCCATGGTGTGGGAGGTAGTCAGATTACAGTGGTACATAATGGGTCCAGGGACTGTGCCTCAACATTACAGTGGTACATAATGGGTCCAGGGACTGTGCCTCAACATTAGTGGTACATAATGGGTCCAGGGACTGTACCTTAACATTACAGAGGTACATAATGGGTCCAGGGACTGTACCTCAACATTACAGAGGTACATAATGGGTCCAGGGACTGTACCTCAACATTAGAGAGGCACATAGTGAGTACAGGGACTGTACCTCACCATTACAGAGGCACGTAGTGAGTCCAGGGACTGTAGCTCAACATTAGAGAGGAACATAGTCCAGGAACTGTACCTCAACATTAGAGAGGCACATAATGAGCCCAGGGACTGTACCTCAATATTACAGAGGCACGTAATGAGCCCAGGGACTGTACCTCAACATTAGAGAGGCACGTAATGAGCCCAGGGACTGTACCTCAACATTAGAGAGGCACGTAATGAGCCCAGGGACTGTACCTCAACATTAGAGAGGCACGTAATGAGCCCAGGTACTGTACCTCAACATTACAGAGGCATATAATGAGCCCAGGGACTGTACCTCAACATTAGAGGTGCATAATGAGTCCAGGGACTGTACCTTAACATTACAGAGACACATAATGAGCCCAGGGACTGTACCTCAACATTACAGAGGTGCATAATGAGCCCAGGGACTGTACCTCAACATTACAGAGGTGCATAATGAGCCCAGGGACTGGACACCTATGTCACTGAGTCAGCGTCTGGACAGTGAATAGAGTTCATTCCTGGCTCAGCTCTAGTGTGCGAATTCCTGGTTTTCACAACATGGCAGATAGACGCTGGAGACAGGTGAATACCGTCTGTGTGGAGGTATTGAAGGGGGCTATATACCCTACCAAGGCAGCTGTATTACTACCATCGATCATATGGGATACTTTTTGCATTGGGCATGAGTAGATCTATGGTATATCCCTGAATGGTGTGCTGAGGGTGTTTATCAATTTTGCCTCTTCCAGTGCTTATGAGAGGACGATTGACAAATTTCAGGACGTAAGGATGTCCGTTAACCCTGGTTTGGATGTATGCCTCCATGATGTGTCCAAACACTATACGTGAGTGAGGGTAAGAAATGTGCCCTTCAAAGTGACCGAGGAAGATATGAGGGATACCTTTGCAAGATTTTATGTCATACATACAGTATCAGTTGGCAGGTGGACAGAGGGGCTTTATGCTGGGTTGCTGGCAGGAGCGTTTTCCCTGAAGATGACACTGAGGACGCAAATCCCGTGATGTTGGAGGGCTTCCGCACGCAGACCTATGTCACATATGTTGGTCAACAGAGAACATGCAGGATTTGTGGAGCCTGTGGGCATGTGGCGGCAACATGCGGATGGGAAGATGTTGCAGCAGCAGCATACGGGATGTGAGAATGGAGGAGGTATGACGACTGTGCCGGCTGGGAAGTCAGTCGAGCTGGAGGATGTGATCGGAGAGGCCGTGGACATGGTATCTTCAGGAGCTTGGAGTGATATGGTAGACTGTGAGGAGGGGAGGGTGCACACCTTGCCGGATGCCTCCCAGGTGGAGAAAGTGGTGCAGATTGCTACGGTGGAACCTATGGGGGAGTTGTCTTTGGGTCTGCCAGAGCCCCTGCATGAGGTGCTGCGGGATATGATGAGTGATCTCCTGGTGGAGGCGATGCAGGATGGTGTTGCAGAGTTAAGTAAGTTTATTCAGGTATACACAAATACAGTTACATAGATTATCATACATAGCAGCATATGTGTAGAAAACCTAGGATAACCCAAAAAAGTCAGACAGAGTGACTTATTTCCATTGGAGTCCATTTAATACTTTAATATTATACACTGTAGGAGATATATGTTATTATACTATAAAGGATATATACTAGGAATATGGTAAAAAGAGTTATTTTCATTTACATGTATGTTAGCTAAAAAAAAAAAAATCATTCTCCTCCCTTTCTGTCGCTACATTCATTAGGTACCTTTTGACTCTCTTCTTGAACTGGCTTTGACATGTACAGGCAGTCTGTTCCGGTGGTGGGTGCTGGTGGTGGTGAGAACAGTGAGGGTGTTCTCGGGTTGAATTTGCAGGAGCAAGAGGTGGTGGTGGAAGTGCACAGAAATGAGGGTGAGGATGTTGGTAAGGTTGTGGATGATATGAAGGTGACAGGTGTGTCCCTTAAACAGCAAGGTGAGGACCTGTAAAAAACCCTGGGTGGATGTTGTTAGGAAAGGTAAGGGTGTGGTGAAAGTGAGGGAAGGGGTGCAGGGGGATAAGGAATGTAGTGAAAAGGTGGGTGTACCAAAGGGCGAAGGTCCCAAGGTGCAGAAGCACAGAGGAAAATCCCCACTGCTGTATTCAAGTGCTTGATGATGAACGTAAACGGCCTCAGAGCGGAGGTCAAAAGACGGTGGGTTGAGGTGTTCTTGAGATGATTGAATGTGGATGTGTGTTTCATACAGGAGCACAATTTTAGGTATGGAAGGATTTGACGTTGGAGGGATATCAGGTTTATGCAGGTAGTTCGGAGTGCTTCAAGGGTGGAGTCGCTGTGGGGATTAGAACGACCAGCCCTTTTAGACTGTTAGCTATGGAGGAAGGGTGGTGAGGGTGGAGGGTTTGTGGGGAGAGGTCAGGGTTTGTTTTGTGGGATCTACATGCCGGCAGTGTCTAATAGGAAAATGAAAGAGGATTTTGTGAGGCAGGTGTTGGTCTACCATCTCAGGGGTTTACCATTAGTGTCAGTTATAGGCGGTGACTGGAATTGTGTGCTGAGGGTGAAGGATACCGAGACTAGGGGTGGGGGGGTGCATCCTCTGGATACTCCAGGAGTTGTTAGGGGATATAGAGGTTAGGGATGTTGTTCGCAGGGATGGCGAGAGGGTAGAGTACACCTTTGCACACCAGGATTATGCAGCCAGGCTGGATAGACTGTATGTGTCTCGGGTCGTGGAGGTGGGGAAGGTGGAATGTATGGATGTTGTGTTCTCGGATCATAGGGGTGTTAGCCGAGCTTAGTTGGGCTGGTGTGGTGAAAACCTACTGGAGTTACTGGAAGTTAAATATAAGTCTGCTACAGGGGGAGGGGGAGGAGGGAGGGTTCGAGGAATGGTGGAAGGGAATCTGGGAGTCGGGGTTAGAAGAGAGGGATTTAGTCAGCTGGTGGGAGGGGATTGCCAAACCTGCCATTCGGAACTACTATAGGACAATGAGTAGGGATGATTATTGTTTGAGGTATGGCTTGCAGACATACCTACAGGGGCAATTAAGGGGATGTTATGAAGGGGGGGGCAGACTAGGGCTGGAGAAATAGCGGAATTGCGTGCGAGACTACGATACATACAGAATGATAGGTTTAATGCAGTACAGATTAGAGCGGGAGTGGAGGATGTACTCTGGGGCAATAAGCCTTCAGCGTCGGTATTGTGCAGTTTTAGGAAGAGACAGAAGGGGATGACGGTTATGTCTTTGAAGGTCAGTGAAAATGTTGGGGGATATAGGGAGGGGGAGATTCTACGAGAAACTGCAGGGATGTGTAATTATGCAGAGCATTGGTTTCGAAGGGGTTTCGAGGAGCACACAGGTGGAGTTGATAGTAGGCCGGTAGTGTTGGAAGCGATTAGGAGTATAATAAGTAATGAGGACAGGGGGGTAATGGAGGGGGAAATCATGGAGGTGGAGGTGTGGAAAGCTGTACAGGGCATGAGTCTGGGAAAGGCCCCGGGGATAGATGGGCTTCCCAATGATTTTTATATCCATAATTGGGAGGCATTGAGACCATGTTTATTGGGACTATTTAATCAGATGAAGGATGGAGGTATCATAGGTGAGACTCAGAGAACTGGAGTAGTGGTGCTAGTTCCAAAAAGGGGAGGAAGGGGGTGGAACTTTAGGGGATTATTGTGCGATTTCATTGTTGTGCACAGATTATAAAATCTTTGCTCAAATTTTGGGGAATAGAATGAAAGAAGTTTTGGGGCATGTTATTGAAAGTGGTCAGTATGGAATTCCGTGGTGTTGTATGAGCAAGGGGCATGACTGTATTTGGGATTTTATCGAATGTAGGCAAGAGGGGGTGTACTGGGATTAGACTTTGTCATAAGCTTTTTCCCAGTCTAATCCCAAATACAGTCATGCCCCTTGCTCATACAACACCCTGAAATTCCATACTGACCACTTTCAATAACATGCCCCAAAACTTCTTTCATTCTATTCCTCAAAATTTGAGCAAAGATGGGTGGGGGGCGGCAACGGGGAAAGGGTGATGGAGGACTGTTTGGGTGGGTACTCTTGACTGGGGAGGGGTGAGAGCGTGTCTGGGGGAAGGAGGGAGATGGGTGGAGGGTTTTGGGTTAAGGATGGGAGAAAGGGTGTGCAGGGGTAGGTATGTTAGTTACCATTTTGTCCTAGGCACATGTCAATTAGACACTAGGCCTGTTGTATATATATATATGTGTGTGTGTGTGTGTGTGTAAGGAAACACTTCGAAATGTTTTGGCCCTGCCGGGAATTGAACCCGGGCCCTCTGTGCGTGAAGCAAGAGTGCTAGCCACCATGCCATCGGGGTGTGTGGTAAGTAGGGTGTGTTAGTCGTGTAAACCACTGGAGTGGTTTAGGTTTCACCTTTATAATTTTTCAAAATTTTTCTTTTTTTGTGTGTGTTTTCCAGGATCAGCACTGGGGTTTTTCCAATGGCGCATGTAAGGTAGACCATGTGTTTTTTGTCTAGATGTGTCCCTCATGTGGAGATGCGGGGTTTTATAAAGGGGTTTTTCTTAATAGCGCCTTTGGCATGGGTACACTGTATATTTTGGATGGCAGTTTTCTGTGGACATGTGTACCTATGACTCTTATATGATGTATGAGCGGGTAGCTGTTGCTGTTTGCTACAGTACTCTTCGGCGCTTGGGGTTTATGCTGAGTAGCGTGTTCTTTTTATTTATGTGTATTAGGTGGTATGTGTGAGTGTGGGAGGTAAACATGAGTCGTATACATATTTTTTTTTTACAAGTTACCTGCGAGTGATGAGATGATGTAAAGATGATGTAAAGATGATGTAAAGATGTGAAGAAGTAAAAAGTGATGTAGTGTGGAATATTTTTTTTTGTGTAATTTTGGTGTACTTTTGTGGATAGGGATGCACCTTTGTTTGCAAGCCTACAAATAAAGGTGTAGGCCTGCACATAAAGGTGCAGACCTACACATATTGCTGTTTTAGTATGGTACTGTGTGTTCTTTTCGGTTTGAGGTTTGAATGAGTTAGGTTGTGAACTTTTGGTATTGTCTTCATGTATCACATTTTGATGTATCATATTTTGTTATTTTTACTGGATATGTATTACTGTATTGCATAGTTTTTTAATAAAAATATATAAAAAAAACTTATAACATACCATTTTAGCAAAGTATGTTTGAATTTAGACAAACTTAAGGTAGTATACTAGTTGTCAATGTGAAGGGTGATAAAGGGGGTTACGGTGCCCCCTGGCCTGGTGGCAAAAGCTCTCGCTTCACACGGCGAAGGTCCGGGTTCGATTCCCGGCGAAGGGGTGGAAACATCGGACGTGTTTCCTTAAACCTGTTGTCTATGTTCACCCATCAATAAAATGGGTACCTGGGAGTTAGTCGACTGGTGTGGGTCGCATCCTGGGACACTGACCTAATTTGTCCGAAATGCTCAGCATATATAGTAATATGTCAGCTAGGCCTGTATACCATGTACATGTACTTGTAGTAAATAAAGATGGTATTATTATATTATGTGGTCATACACACACAACCCGCACATATAAAAGGGAGGAGCTAACGACGACGTTTCGGCCCGACTTGGACCATTTACAAAGTCACAGTGTGACTTTGTAAATGGTCAAGTCGGCAACGTTCGAAGCTCCTCCCTTTTATATGTGCTGGTTGTGTGTGTATTGTTCCAGTCACGGTATTGTGCCTTTTTGTTATTATGTGCTCAGCCAGGAAGGCGACTGACTGCAACATTTCTTTCGCTAAGTCTGGGCTCTATGTTGTATATAGAAAATGGCTGAACTTTTGTTATAGAAAATTGTAGTTTAGTGGGTAACAATGCTAAGTACTTATCACAACAAATACCAGTAAGTTTATTCAGGTATACACAGTTACATAGATTATCATAAATAGCAGCATATGTGTAGAGAACTTAGGATAACCCAAAAACGTCAGACAGAGTGACTTATTTCCATTGGGGTCCATTTAATACCTTATTATTATACTATAAAGGAGATAATATCTTATTATTATATTATATATGATATATAGTACTAGGAATAAGGTAAAATGAGTTATTTACATGTATATGTGTGTTAACTAAAAAAATAAAAAATCATTCTCCTCCCTTTCTGTCGCTACATTCATTAGGTACCTTTTGGCTCTCTTCTTGAACTGGCTCATGCTATGACTGGCTTTGACATGTGCAGGCAGTCTGTTCCATTCCTTTATTGCTGTACAATAAAAGGTGTTTGAAGCCTGGCCACTGACTGTGGGTACTACAAAGTTGTGCTCTCTTCCCCTAGTACTACCTGGAGTTTACCTGGAGAGAGTTCCAGGGGTCAACGCCCCCGCGGCCCGGTCTGTGACTAGGCCTCATGGTGGATCAGGGCCTGATCAACCAGGCTGTTACTGCTGGCCGCACGCAGTCCAACGTACGAACCATAGCCTGGCTGGTCAGGTACCGACTTTAGGTGCTTGTCCAGTGCCTGCTTGAAGACAGCCAGGGGTCTATTGGTAATCCCCCTTATGTATGCTGGGAGGCAGTTGAACAGTCTTGGGCCCCTGACACTTATTGTGTTGTCTCTTAACGTGCTAGTGGCACCCCTGCTTTTCATTGGGGGGGGAATGTTGCATCGTCTGCCGAGTCTTTTGCTTTCGTAGGGAGTGATTTTCGTGTGCAAGTTTGGTACTAATCCCTCTAGGATTTTCCAAGTGTATATAATAATGTATCTCTCCCGCCTGCGTTCCAGGGAGTACAGGTTTAGGAACTTCAAGCGTTCCCAGTAATTGAGGTGGTTTATCGCAGTTATGAGTGCCGTGAAGGTTCTCTGTACATTTTCTAGGTCAGCAATTTCACCTGCCTTGAAAGGTGCAGTTAGTGTGCAGCAATATTCCAGCCTAAATAGAACAAGCGACCTGAAGAGTGTCATCATGGGCTTGGCATCCCTGGTTTTGAAGGTTCTCATTATCCATCCTGTCATTTTTCTAGCAGATGCGATTGCTACAGTGTTATGGTTCTTGAAGGTGAGATCCTCTGACATGATCACTCCCAGGTCTTTGACATTAGTTTTTCGCTCTATTGTGTGGTTGGAATTTGTTTTATACTCCGACGAAATTTTAATTTCCTCGCGTTTTCCATACCGGAATAATTGAAATTTCTCATCATTGATCTTCATATTGTTTTCTGCAGCCCATTTAAAGATTTGGTTGATGTCTGCTTGGAGTCTTGCAGTGTCTTCAACGGTGGACACTGTCATGCAGATTCA
>WNWK01036948.1:0-18815 GCA_009830355.1 Cherax destructor
AAAAAAAAAAAAAAAAAAAAAAAAAAAAAAAAAAAAAAAAAAAAAAAAAAAAAAAAAAAAAAAAAAAAAAAAAAAAAAAAAAAAAAAAAAAAAAAAAAAAAAAAAAAAAAAAAAAAAAAAAAAAAAAAAAAAAAAAAAAAAAAAAAAAAAAAAAAAAAAAAAAATGTTAAAATGAATTTTAAATTTTTTTTTTATAATTTTTACTAAAATTTTCAAATTTAAATTTTGGTTAAAAGAAAATTTTTTTTTAATTTAATATTTAATTTAAAAATATTTAAAATAAAATAAATTTTAAGAATATTTATTTATTTTAAAATAATGAAAATTAAAAATTTAAAATTATAATTTAATTTTAGATTTATTTTAAATCATTTAAAAACTAATTTGTTTAAATGATTTCATTAATTAAATTTAGGGCAAAATTTTTTTTTGAAACTACTTTATTTTAAAAAATTTTAAAAATTTGAAATTAAAAAATTTAAAAAAATTTTTCATTTTGAATTTAAAATTTTCAAATTTTAAAATCCTAAAAAAATTTTAAATATTTAAATTTTTTTTTTTTTTTTTTTTTTTTTTTTTTTTTTTTTTTTTTTTTTTTTTTTTTTTTTTTTTTTTTTTTTTTTTTTTTTTTTTTTTTTTTTTTTTTTTTTTTTTTTTTTTTTTTTTTTTTTTTTTTTTTTTTTTTTTTTTTTTTTTTTTTTTTTTTTTTTTTTTTTTTTTTTTTTTTTTTTTTTTTTTTTTTTTTTTTTTTTTTTTTTTTTTTTTTTTTTTTTTTTTTTTTTTTTTTTTTTTTTTTTTTTTTGAAAAATTTAATGATTTATTTTGGCCTCATGTAATTTATTAAAGTTTTCAAACTGAAATGCTAATCGTCAAAAATGCAATAAGTTTTATATTTTTTTTTAATTATTTTATTTAAACATTAAATCATAAAATCAATTTTTATAATATATAATTTCGAAAAACATGAAACATTGCCGAAAATAATCTATTTTGTATTTCGACGTTTAGGGTTTGAGTGCCGGCAAACTCTTTTAAAATCTTACATTCAATTAGAATTCGCAATTGATATGGAAAAGAAATTTATATTTTTTTGAGTTACTTAGGTATATTTATCTAAAAAAATAGTTTTCGAAAACTTGAAAATCCTTAATCGTCAAAATGCAATAAAAGTTTGGCATTTTTGAATAAATATTTAAATTTAAAATCCATTAAAATCTATAAAATCAATATTTTTATAGAAATTTCATTATTTTGAAAATACATGAAACATTAAAACTCAGAAAATGTGCTAAATCTATTTTATTATTTTGACGTTTTGGTTTTAGTGCTTTTCAAAATATTTTTATAAAAACTTAATTTTCACACTTTAAAATTCCATGAATTATGGAAAGTAAGCAAAATTTATATTTCTTTGGGAATTATCAGTAATTTTATTAAAAAAATTTTAAAATTGAAAATGTTAAGTAAAAGCAATAAAATATTTATAATTTTAATATTATAATATTTATATTTTAAAATCCATTAAAATCTATAAAAAAATTTTAAAATTAATTTTTTAAAAATAAACATTAAAACTCAAAATTTAAAATTTTGATATTTGACGTTTAAACGTTTATGCTTTTCGAAATATTTTGCAAAAATTTTCACTTTAAATAGATTCTAGTGAATTTGGAAATAACAAATTTAGATTTTCTTTCTACTAGTTTTTCAAAAAAGTTTTCGAAATCCTAAAATCAATCGTAAAAATGCAATAAAATCGTTTTATACTTTTATATTTATAATTATTTACATATTTTAAAAATCCATTAAAAATCTATAAAAATCAATATTTTTATAGAATATTTCATATTATTTTCGAAAATACATGAAACATTAAAAGTCAGAAAAATGTGCTAAAATCGTATTTTATGCATATTTCGACGTTTTAGAGCGTTTGATGCTTTTCTGAAAACTCATTTTTAGCTAAAATCTTAGTTTTACACTTTAAATAGAATTTCTACTGCAATTGAAATTTTGGGAAAAGTAAGAAAAAATTTTTTAAATTTTTTTTAGGGAACTTATCATAGGTATATTTTATCTAAAAAATAGTTTTCAGAAAATCCTAAAATGCCTTAATCGTCAAATTTAATAACATTAAAAATCGAAAATATTTAAATATTTTAATTATTTGATTTTAATTAATTATCTAAAACTTTATTTACTCAATTGAATTTTAAGTAAATAGATTTTTTAAAACTTTATGGTAAATATAAAATTTTAATTTTATAAATTTACTTTGAATTTTGAAATATAAAAATGTTTTTAAATTTTCTTAAATTTATAGTATATTTTAAAAAAAATAGTTTTAAATTTTGAATATTTATAATTTTAAAATTAAAATTTAAAAATTTATAAAATTTTAATATTTTTAGATATATTTAAAATCTATAAAATAAAATTTAGAAATTTAATTATTTTGAAATATGACATATTACTTTTAGAAGTTGGCTATTCTATTTTTTTATAATTTTAATTGCATTTAATTTTAAACTCATTTTTATGAAAAGAAATTATTTTCTTTTAAAGATTCTAGGAATTAATTAATGAATAAGAAAATTAATTTTCTTTAAGCAAATAAATATGTTTAAGATTTTTGAAATTTAAATTATTTAATTTAAAAAATAAAAAATTTAAAATATTTTATAGAATATTTATTATTTTCAAAAATAATAATAAAACTAAAAATTTAAAAATTTTATTATTTCACTTTAAGTTTGATGTTTTAAATCATTTTTAATAACTTACATTTACTTTTAAAAAAACTCATTGCAAATTATAATTCAAATTTTATGATTTCTGATTATTATGGAAATTATAAAATAGTTTTCAGAAATTGAATTTTATCAAAAATAATTTTTTAAACATCTTTAATATTTATTAATTATTTACATATTTTAAAAATCCATTAAAATCTATAAAATAATATTTTTATAAATATTTCATATTATTTTCAAAAATAATGAAATTAATATCAGAAAAAATGTAAAATCGTATTTATGCATATTTCGATTTTGACGTTTGATCTTTCTAAAATATTTTAGTAAAATTTAATTTTACACTTTAATAAATTTCTACTGCAATTGAAATTTATGGAAAAGTAGAAAATTTATGATTTTCTTTAGGAAGTTATTTAGGTATATTTTATCTAAAAATAGTTTTTCAAAAATGAAAATGCCTTAATCAAAAATGCAATAAAAAACGTTTTATAGCATTTTGAATATTTATAATATTTACATATTTTTAAAATCCCATTAAAATCTATAAAAATCAATATTTTTATAGAATATTTCATATTATTTTCGAAAATACATGAAACATTAAAAGCTCAGAAAATTGCTAAAATCGTATTTTATTGCATATTTCGACGTTTTAGAGCGGTTTGGTGCTTTTCTGGCAAAACTCATTTTTTAGTAAAATACTTACATTTTCACACTTTTAAATAGAATTTCTACTGCAATTGAAATTATGGAAAAGTAAGAAAATTTTATGATTTTCTTTAGGAGTTACTCATAGGTATATTTTATCTAAAAAAGTTTTTCGAAAATCCTTGAAAATGCCTCGAATCGTCAAAAATGCAATAAAATAAGTTTTATAGCATTTTAATATTTATAATTATTTACATATTTTTAAAAATCCCATTAAAAATCTAAAAATCAATATTTTTATAGAATATTTCATATTATTTTCGAAAATACATGAAACATTAAAAGCTCAGAAAATGTGCTAAAATCGTATTTTATGCATATTTGACGTTTTAGAGCGGTTTGATGCTTTTCTGCAAAACTCATTTTTAGCTAAAATATTAATTTTCACACTTTTAAATAGAATTTCACTGCAATTGAAATTTATGGAAAAGTAAGCAAAATTTTATGATTTTCTTTTAGGAAGCTTACTCATAGGTATATTTTATCTAAAAATAGTTTTCAGAAAATCTTGAAAATGCCTTGAATCGTCAAAAATGCAATAAAATAGTTTTATAGCATTTTTGAATATTTATAATTATTTACATATTTTTAAAAATCCCATTAAAAATCTATAAAATCAATATTTTATAGAATATTTCATATTATTTTCGAAAATACATGAAACATTAAAAAGCTCAGAAAAATGTGCTAAAATCGTATTTTATTGCATATTTCGACGTTTTAGAGCGGTTTGAGTGCTTTTCTCAAAACTCATTTTTAGCTAAATACTTACATTTTCACACTTTAAATAGAATTTCACTGCAATTGAAATTTATGGGAAAAGTAAGCAAAATTTTATGATTTTCTTTAGGAGTTTATCATAGGTATATTTATCTAAAAATAGTTTTCAGAAAATCCTTGAAATGCCTTAATCGTCAAAAATGCAATAAATCGTTTTATAGCATTTTTGAATATTAATTATTTACATATTTTAAAATCCCATTAAAATCTATAAAATCAATATTTTATAGAATATTTCATATTATTTCGAAAATACATGAAACATTAAAAGCTCAGAAAATGTGCTAAAATCGTATTTTATGCATATTTCGACGTTTTAGAGCGTTTGATGCTTTCTGCAAAACTCATTTTTAGTAAAATACTTACATTTTCACACTTTAAATAGAATTTCACTGCAATTGAAATTTATGGAAAAGTAAGCAAATTTTATGATTTTCTAGAGTTACTCAGGTATATTTTATCTTAAAAATAGTTTTCAAAAATCTGAAAATGCTCTTAATCGTCAAAAAATGCAATAAAATCAGTTTTATAGCATTTTGAATATTTATTAATTATTTACATATTTTTAAAAATCCATTAAAATCTATAAAAATCAATATTTTTATAGAATATTTCATATTATTTTCGAAAATACATGAAACATTAAAAAGCTCAGAAAATGTGCTAAAATCGATTTTATTGCATATTTCGACGTTTTAGAGCGGTTTGATGCTTTTCGCAAAACTCATTTTTAGCTAAAATACTTACATTTTCACACTTTTAAATAGAATTTCTACTGCAATTGAAATTTATGGGAAAAGTAAGCAAAATTTATGATTTCTTTAGAGCTTATCATAGGTATATTTTATCTAAAAATAGTTTTTCGAAAATCCTTGAAAATGCCTTAATCGTCAAAAATGCAATAAAATAAGTTTTATAGCATTTTTGAATATTTATTAATTATTTACATATTTTAAAAATCCCATTAAAATCTATAAAATCAATATTTTTATAGAATATTTCATATTATTTTCGAAAATACATGAAACATTAAAAGCTCAGAAAAATTGCTAAAATCGATTTTATTGCATATTTACGTTTTAGAGCGGTTTGATGCTTTTCTGCAAAACTCATTTTTTAGCTAAAATACTTAGATTTCACACTTTAAATAGAATTTCTACGCCCCCCCCCCCCCCCCATTTCATATTATTTTCGAAAATACATGAAACATTAAAAAGCTCAGAAAAATGTGCTAAAATCGTATTTTATTGCATATTTCGACGTTTTAGAGCGGTTTGAGTGCTTTTCTGGCAAAACTCATTTTTAGCTAAAAACTTACATTTTCACACTTTTAAATAGAATTTCTACTGCAATTGAAATTTATGGGAAAAGTAAGCAAAATTTTATGATTTTTTTATGCATATTTCGACGTTTAGACGGTTTGAGTGCTTTCTGCAAAACTCATTTTAGCTAAAATACTTAATTTTCACACTTTAATATAAATTTCTACTCAATTGAAATTTATGGAAAAGTAAGCAAATTTTATGATTTTCTTTAGGAAGCTTACTCATAGGTAATTTTATCTAAAAAATAGTTTTCAGAAAATCCTTGAAAATGCCTTAAATCGTCAAAAAATGCAATAAAATAAGTTTTATAGCATTTTTAATATTTATAATTATTACATATTTTAAAAATCCATTAAAATCTATAAAAATCAATATTTTTATAGAATATTTCATATTATTTTCGAAAATACATGAAACATTAAAAGCTCAGAAAAATGTGCTAAAATCGTATTTTATTGCATATTTCGACGTTTTAGAGCGGTTTGAGTGCTTTTCTGGCAAAACTCATTTTTAGCTAAATACTATTTCACACTTTAAATAGAATTTCTACTGCAATTGAAATTTATGGGAAAAGTAAGCAAAATTTTATGATTTTCTTTTAGGAAGCTTACTCAAGTATATTTTATCTAAAAATAGTTTTCAGAAAATCCTGAAAATGCTTAAATCGTCAAAAATGCAATAAAATAACGTTTATAGCATTTTTAATATTTATAATTATTTACATATTTTTAAAAATCCCATTAAAAATCTATAAAAATCAATATTTTTATAGAATATTTCATATTATTTTCGAAAATACATGAAACATTAAAAGCTCAGAAAAATGTGCTAAAATCGTATTTTATTGCATATTTCGACGTTTTAGAGCGGTTTGAGTGCTTTTCTGGCAAAACTCATTTTTAGCTAAAATACTTAATTTTCACACTTTTAAATAAATTTCTACTGCAATTGAAATTTATGGAAAAGTAAGCAAAATTTTATATTTTCTTTTAGGAAGCTTACTCATAGGTATATTTTATCTAAAAAATAGTTTTCGAAAATCCTTGAAAATGCTTAATCGTCAAAAATGCAATAAAATAACGTTTTATACATTTTTAATATTTATAATTATTTACATATTTTAAAAATCCCATTAAAAATCTATAAAAATCAATATTTTTATAGAATATTTCATATTATTTTCGAAAATACATGAAACATTAAAAGCTCAGAAAAATGTGCTAAAATCGATTTTTATGCATATTTCGACGTTTTAGAGCGGTTTGATGCTTTTCTGAAAACTCATTTTTAGCTAAAATACTTAGATTTTCACACTTTTAAATAGAATTTCTACTGCAATTGAAATTTATGGAAAAGTAAGCAAAATTTTATGATTTTCTTTTAGGAAGCTTACTCAAGGTATATTTTATCTAAAAAATAGTTTTTCGAAAATCCTTGAAAATGCCTTGAATCGTCAAAAATGCAATAAAATACGTTTTATAGCATTTTGAATATTATATAATTATTTACATATTTTTAAAAAATCCCATTAAAATCTATAAAAATCAATATTTTTATAGAATATTTCATATTATTTTCGAAAAATACATGAAACATTAAAAAGCTCAGAAAAATGTGCTAAAATCGTATTTTATTGCATATTTCGACGTTTTAGAGCGTTTGAGTGCTTTTCTAGCAAAACTCATTTTTCAGCTAAAATACTTAGATTTTCACACTTTTAAATAGAATTTCTACTGCAATTGAAATTTATGGGAAAAGTAAGCAAAATTTTATGATTTTCTTTTAGGAAGCTTACTCATAGGTATATTTTATCTAAAAAATAGATTTTCGAAAATCCTTGAAAATGCCTTAAATCGTCAAAAAATGCAATAAAATCAAGTTTTATAGCATTTTTTAATATTTATAAATTATTTACATATTTTTAAAAAATCCATTAAAAATCTATAAAAATCAATATTTTTATAGAATATTTCATATTATTTTCGAAAAATACATGAAACATTAAAAAGCTCAGAAAAATGTGCTAAAATCGTATTTTATTGCATATTTCGACGTTTTAGAGCGGTTTGAGTGCTTTTCTGGCAAAACTCATTTTTAGCTAAAATACTTAGATTTTCACACTTTTAAATAGAATTTCTACTGCAATTGAAATTTATGGGAAAAGTAAGAAAAATTTTATATTTTTATTTTAGGAAGCTTACTTATAGGTATATTTTATCTGAGAAAATAGTTTTTCCGAAAATCCTTGAAAATGACTTGAATCGTCAAAAAATGCAATACAATAACGTTTTATAGCATTTTTTAATATTTAAAGAAATATTTACATATTTTTAAAAAAATCATATTAAAAATCTATAAAAATCAATATTTTTATAGAATATTTCATATTATTTTCGAAAAATACATGAAACATTAAAAAGCATAGAAAAATGTGCTAAAATCGTATTTTATTGCATATTTCGACGTTTTAGAGCCTTTTGAGCGCTTTTCTGGCAAAACTCATTTTTCAGCTAAAATACTTAGATTTTCACACTTTTAAATAGAATTTCTACTGCAATTGAAATTTATGGGAAAAGTAAGAAAAATTTTATAATTTTCTTTTAGGAAGCTTACTTATAGGTATATTTTATCTAAGAAAATAGTTTTTCCGAATATCCTTGAAAATGACTTGAATCGTCAAAAAATGCAATAAAATAACGTTTTATAGCATTTTTTAATATTTATAGAATATTTACATATTTTTAAAAAAATCATATTAAAAATCTATAAAAATCAATATTTTTAAAGAATATTTCATATTATTTTCGAAAAATACATGAAACATTAAAAAGCTCAGAAAAATGTGCTAAAATCGTATTTTATTGCATATTTCGACGTTTTAGAGCGGTTTGAGTGCTTTTCTGGCAAAACTCATTTTTTAGCTAAAATACTTAGATTTTCACACTTTTATTATTTTCGAAAATACATGAAACATTAAAAGCTCAGAAAAATGTGCTAAAATCGTATTTTATTGCATATTTCGACGTTTTAGAGCGGTTTGAGTGCTTTTCTGGCAAAACTCATTTTTAGCTAAAATACTTAGATTTTCACACTTTTAAATAGAATTCTACTGCAATTGAAATTTATGGGAAAAGTAAGAAAATTTTATGATTTTCTTTTAGGAAGCTTACTCATAGGTATATTTTATCTAAAAATAGTTTTCAGAAAATCCTTGAAAATGCCTTAATCGTCAAAAATGCAATAAATAAGTTTTATAGCATTTTAATATTTATAATATTTACATATTTTTAAAAATCCATTAAAATCTATAAAAATCAATATTTTATAGAATATTTCATATTATTTTCGAAAATACATGAAACATTAAAAAGCTAGAAAATGTGCTAAAATCGTATTTATTGCATATTTGACGTTTTAGAGCGGTTTGAGTGCTTTTCTGGCAAACTCATTTTTAGCTAAAATACTTAGATTTTCACACTTTTAAATAGAATTTCTACTGCAATTGAAATTTATGGAAAAGTAAGCAAAATTTTATGATTTTCTTTAGGAAGCTTACTCATAGGTAATTTATCTAAAAATAGTTTTTCGAAAATCCTTGAAAATGCTTAATCGTCAAAAATGCAATAAAATAAGTTTATAGCATTTTTAATATTTATAATTATTTACATATTTTTAAAAAATCCAATTAAAAATCTATAAAAATCAATATTTTTAAAGAATATTTCATATTATTTTCGAAAATACATGAAACATTAAAAAGCTCAGAAAAATGTGCAAAATCGTATTTTATTGCATATTTCGACGTTTTAGAGCGGTTTGAGTGCTTTTCTGGCAAAACTCATTTTAGCTAAAATACTAGATTTTCACACTTTTAAATAGAATTTTTTTTTTTTTTTTTTTTTTTTTTTTTTTTTTTTTTTTTTTTTTTTTTTTTTTTTTTTTTTTTTTTTTTTTTATTTCATATTATTCGAAAAATACATGAAACATTAAAAAGCTCAGAAAAATGTGCTAAAATCGAATTTTTTGCATATTTCGACGTTTTAGAGCGGTTTGAGTGCTTTTCTGGCAAAACTCATTTTTAGCTAAAATCTTAGATTTTCACACTTTTAAATAGAATTTCTACTGCAATTGAAATTTATGGGAAAAGTAAGAAAAATTTTATATTTTCTTTTTGGAAGCTTACTTATAGGTATATTTTATCTAAAAAAATAGTTTTTCCGAAAATCTTGAAAATGACTTAAATCGTCAAAAATGCAATAAAATAACGTTTTATAGCATTTTTAATATTAAAATTATTTACATATTTTTAAAAAATCCATTTAAAAATCTATAAAAATCAATATTTTATAGAATATTTCATATTATTTTCGAAAAATACATGAAACATTAAAAAGCTCAGAAAAATGTGCTAAAATCGTATTTTATTGCATATTTCGACGTTTTAGAGCGGTTTGAGTGCTTTTCTGGCAAAACTCATTTTAGCTAAAATACTTACATTTTCACACTTTTAAATAAATTTCTACGCAATTGAAATTTATGGGAAAAGTAAGCAAAATTTTATAGATTTTCTTTTAGGAAGCTTACTCATAGGTATATTTTATCTAAAAAATAGTTTTTCAGAAAATCCTTGAAAATGCCTTAATCGTCAAAAAATGCAATAAAATAAGTTTTATAGCATTTTTAATATTTATAAATTATTTACATATTTTTAAAAAATCCTATTAAAAATCTATAAAAATCAATATTTTTATAGAATATTTCATATTATTTTCGAAAAATACATGAAACATTAAAAAGCTCAGAAAAATGTGCTAAAATCGTATTTTATTGCATATTTCGACGTTTAAGAGCGGTTTGAGTGCTTTTCTGGCAAAACTCATTTTTTAGCTAAAATACTTAGATTTTCACACTTTTAAATAGAATTTCTACTGCAATTGAAATTTATGGGAAAAGTAAGAAAATTTTATAATTTTCTTTTAGGAAGCTTATTATAGGTATATTTTATCTAAGAAAATAGTTTTTCCGAAATCTTGAAAATGACTTGAATCGTCAAAAATGCAATAAAATAATGTTTTATAGCATTTTTTAATATTTATAGAATATTTACATATTTTAAAAATCTATTAAAATCTATAAAATCATATTTTTAAAGAATATTTCATATTATTTTGAAAAATACATGAAACATTAAAAAGCTCAGAAAAATGTGCTAAAATCGTATTTATTGCATATTTCGACGTTTTAAGCGTTTGAGTGCTTTTCTGGCAACTCATTTTAGCTAAATACTTAGATTTTCACACTTTAAATAGAATTTTACTGCATTGAAATTTATGGAAAAGTAAGCAAAATTTTATGATTTTCTTTAGAAGCTTACTCTGGTATATTTTATCTAAAAAATAGTTATTCAGAAAATCCTTGAAAATCCTTAATGTCAAAAATGCAATTAAATAATTTTATAGCATTTTTGAATATTTATTAATTATTTACATATTTTAAAAAATCCCATTAAAAATCTTAAAAATCAATATTTTTATAGAATATTCATATTATTTTGAAAATACATGAAACATTAAAAAGCTCGAAAATGTGCTAAAATCGTATTTTATTGCATATTTACGTTTTAGAGCGTTTGAGTGCTTCTGCAAACTCATTTTAGCTAAAAACTACATTTTCACACTTTTAATAGAATTTTACTGCAATTGAAATTTATTGGAAAAGTAAGCAAAATTTATATTTTCTTTTAGAAGCTTACTATAGGTAAATTTTATCTAAAAATAGTTTTAAAATCTTGAAAATCTTAAATCGTAAAAAAATAAATGTTTTATAGCATTTTTAATATTTATAAATATTACATATTTTTAAAATCCAATTAAAAACTATAAAATCAATATTTTTAAGAATATTTCATATTATTTTCGAAAAATACATGAAACATTAAAAGCTAGAAAAATGTGCTAAAATCGTTTTTATTGCAATTGAGTTTAGAGCGTTGAGGCTTTTCTGAAAACTCATTTTTAGCTAAAATATTAGATTTTCACACTTTTAAATAAATTTCTTGCAATTGAAATTTATGAAAAGTAAGCAAATTTTATGATTTTCTTTTAGAAGCTTATATAGGTAATTTTATCTAAAAATAGTTATTTAAAAATCCTTGAAAATGCCTTAATGTCAAAATGCAATAAAATAAGTTTTATAGCATTTTTAATATTTATTATATTTCATTTTAAAAAAATTATTAAAAATCTATAAAAATCAATATTTTATAGAATATTTCATATTATTTTCGAAAAATACATGAAACATTAAAAAGCTCAGAAAAATGTCTAAAATCGTATTTTATTGCATATTTGACGTTTTAAGCGGTTTGAGTGTTTTCTGGCAAAACTCATTTTTAGCTAAAATACTTACATTTTCACACTTTTAAATAGAATTTCTGCAATTGAAATTTTGGGAAAAGTAAGAAAATTTTATATTTTTTTAGGAAGCTTACTATAGGTATATTTTATCTAAAAAAATAGTTTTCGAAAATCCTTGAAATGCTTGAATCGTCAAAAATGCAATAAATAACGTTTTATAGCATTTTTAATATTTAAATTATTTACATATTTTTAAAATCATTAAAATCTATAAAAATCAATATTTTTATAGAATATTTCATATTATTTTCGAAAATACATGAAACATTAAAACTAGAAAAATGTGCTAAATCGTATTTTATTGCATATTTCGACGTTTTAGAGCGTTTGAGTGCTTTCTGCAAAACTCATTTTTAGCTAAAATCTTAGATTTTCACACTTTAAATAAATTTCTACTGCAATTAAATTTATGGGAAAAGTAAGAAATTTATGATTTTCTTTTAGGAAGCTTACTATAGGTATATTTTATCTAAAAATGTTTTGAAAATCTTGAAATCTTAATCGTCAAAAATGCAATAAAATAAGTTTTATAGCATTTTTGAATATTTATAATTATTACATATTTTTAAATCCATTAAAATCTTAAAAATCAATATTTTTATAGAATATTTCATATTATTTGAAAATAATGAAACATTAAAGCTCAGAAAATGTGCTAAAATCGTATTTTATGATATTTCGACGTTTTAGGGTTTGAGTGCTTTTGGCAAACTCATTTTTAGCTAAAATACTTAATTTTCACACTTTAAATAGAATTTCTACAATTGAAATTTATGGAAAAGTAAAATTTTATATTTCTTTTGAGCTTATATAGTATATTTTATCTAAAAATAGTTTTCGAAAACCTGAAAATGTTGATGTAAAAATGCAATAAATGTTTTATAGCATTTTTAATATTTATAATTATTTACATATTTTAAAAATCCCATTAAAATCTATAAAATCAATATTTTTATAGAATATTTCATATATTTTCGAAAATACATGAAACATTAAAAAGCTCAGAAAAATGTGCTAAAATCTATTTTATTGCATATTTGACGTTTTAGAGCGGTTTGAGTGCTTTCTGGCAAACTCATTTTAGCTAAAATACTAGATTTCACACTTTTAAATAAATTTACTGAATTGAAATTATGGAAAAGTAAAAAATTTTATATTTTTTTAGGAGTACTATAGGTATATTTTATCTAAAAATAGTTTCGAAAATCCTGAAATGCTTAATCGTCAAAAATGCATAAAAAGTTTTATAGCATTTTAATATTTAAATATTTACATATTTTTAAAAAATCATTAAAAATCTATAAAATCAATATTTTTATAGAATATTTCATATTATTTTCGAAAATACATGAAACATTAAAAGCTAGAAAAATGTGCTAAATCGATTTTATTGCATATTTCGACGTTTTAGAGCTTTGAGGCTTTTCTCAAACTCATTTTAGCTAAAATACTAGATTTTCACACTTTTAAATAAATTTCTACTGCAATTGAAATTTATGGAAAGTAAGAAAATTTATAATTTTCTTTAGGAAGCTTTTATAGGATATTTTATCTAAAATAGTTTTCAAATCCTTGAAATGACTTAATCGTCAAATGCAATAAAATAAGTTTTATACATTTTTAATATTATAAATATTTACATATTTTTAAAAATCATTAAAATCTATAAAATCAATATTTTTAAGAATATTTATATTTTCGAAAATACATGAAACATTAAAGCTCAGAAAATGTGCTAAAATCGTATTTATTGCATATTTCGACGTTTTAACGTTTGAGGTTTTTAAAAATCCCATTAAAAATCTTAAAAATCAATATTTTTAGAATATTTCATATTATTTTCGAAAAATACATGAAACATTAAAAAGCTCAGAAAAATGTGCTAAAATCGTATTTTATTGCATATTTCGACGTTTTAGAGCGGTTTGAGTGCTTTTCTGGCAAAACTCATTTTTTAGCTAAAATACTTAGATTTTCACACTTTTAAATAGAATTTCTACTGCAATTGAAATTTATGGGAAAAGTAAGAAAAATTTTATATTTTTATTTTAGGAAGCTTACTTATAGGTATATTTTATCTGAGAAAATAGTTTTTCCGAAAATCCTTGAAAATGACTTGAATCGTCAAAAAATGCAATACAATAACGTTTTATAGCATTTTTTAATATTTAAAGAAATATTTACATATTTTTAAAAAAATCATATTAAAAATCTATAAAAATCAATATTTTTATAGAATATTTCATATTATTTTCGAAAAATACATGAAACATTAAAAAGCTCAGAAAAATGTGCTAAAATCGTATTTTATTGCATATTTCGACGTTTAGAGCAGGGTTTTAGTGCTTTTCTGGCAAAACTCATTTTAGCTAAAATACTTAGATTTTCACACTTTTAAATAGAATTTCTACTGCAATTGAAATTTATGAGAAAAGTAAGCAAAATTTTATGATTTTCTTTTAGGAAGCTTACTCATAGGTATATTTTATCTAAAAAAATAGTTATTCAGAAAATCCTTGAAAATGCCCTAAATCGTCAAAAAATGCAATAAAATCAAGTTTTATAGCATTTTTGAATATTTATTAATTATTTACATATTTTTAAAAAATCCCATTAAAAATCTGTAAAAATCAATATTTTTATAGAATATTTCATATTATTTTCGAAAAATACATGAAACATTAAAAAGCTCAGAAAAATGTGCTAAAATCGTATTTTATTGCATATTTCGACGTTTTAGAGCGGTTTGAGTGCTTTTCTGCAAAACTCATTTTTCAGCCCCCCCCCCCCCCCCCCCCCCCCCCCCCCCCCCCCCCCCCCCCCCCCCCCCCCCCCCCCCCCCCCCGCTCAGAAAATGTGCTAAAATCGTATTTTATTGCATATTTCGACGTTTTAGAGCGGTTTGAGTGCTTTTCTGGCAAAACTCATTTTTAGCTAAAATACTTAGATTTTCACACTTTTAAATAGAATTTCTACTGCAATTGAAATTTATTGGAAAAGTAAGCAAAATTTTATGATTTTCTTTTAGGAAGCTTACTCATAGGTATATTTTATCTAAAAAAATAGTTATTCAGAAAATCCTTGAAAATGCCTTAAATCGTCAAAAAATGCAATTAAATCAAGTTTTATAGCATTTTTGAATATTTATTAATTATTTACATATTTTTAAAAAATCCCATTAAAAATCTATAAAAATCAATATTTTTATAGAATATTTCATTATTTTCGAAAAATACATGAAACATTAAAAAGCTCAGAAAAATGTGCTAAAATCGTATTTTATTGCATATTTTGACGTTTTAGAGCGGTTTGAGTGCTTCTCTGGCAAAACTCATTTTTAGCTAAAATACTTACATTTTCACACTTTTAAATAGAATTTCTACTGCAATTGAAATTTATTGGAAAAGTAAGCAAAATTTTATGATTTTCTTTTAGGAAGCTTACTCATAGGTAAATTTTATCTAAAAAAATAGTTTTTCACAAAATCCTTGAAAATGCTTTAAATCGTAAAAAAATGCAATAAAATCAAGTTTTATAGCATTTTTTAATATTTATAAATTATTTACATATTTTTAAAAAAATCCAATTAAAAATCTATAAAAATCAATATTTTTAAAGAATATTTCATATTATTTTCGAAAAATACATGAAACATTAAAAAGCTCAGAAAAATGTGCTAAAATCGTTTTTTATTGCATATTTCGACGTTTTAGAGCGGTTTGAGTGCTTTTCTGGCAAAACTCATTTTTAAGCTAAAATACTTAGATTTTCACACTTTTAAATAGAATTTCTACTGCAATTGAAATTTATGAGAAAAGTAAGCAAAATTTTATGATTTTCTTTTAGGAAGCTTACTCATAGGTATATTTTATCTAAAAAAATAGTTATTTAGAAAATCCTTGAAAATGCCTTAAATCGTCAAAAAATGCAATAAAATCAAGTTTTATAGCATTTTTGAATATTTATTAATTATTTACATATTTTTAAAAAATTTCATTAAAAATCTGTAAAATCAATATTTTTATAGAATATTTCATGTTATTTTCGAAAAATACATGAAACATTAAAAAGCTCAGAAAAATGTGCTAAAATCGTATTTTGTTGCATATTTCGACGTTTTAGAGCGGTTTGAGTGCTTTTCTAGCAAAACTCATTTTTCAGCTAAAATACTTAGATTTTCACACTTTTAAATAGAATTTCTACTGCAATTGAAATTTATGGGAAAAGTAAGCAAAATTTTACGATTTTCTTTTAGGAAGCTTACTCATAGGTATATTTTATCTAAAAAAATAGTTTTTCAGAAAATCCGTGAAAATGCCGTGAATCGTCAAAAAATGCAATAAAATATCGTTTTATAGCATTTTTTAATATTTATAAATTATTTACATATTTTTAAAAAATCCCAATAAAAATCTATAAAAATCAATATTTTTATAGAATATTTCATATTATTTTCGAAAAATACATGAAACATTAAAAAGCTCAGAAAAATGTGCTAAAATCGTATTTTGTTGCATATTTCGACGTTTTAGAGCGGTTTGAGTGCTTTTCTAGCAAAACTCATTTTTCAGCTAAAATACTTAGATTTTCACACTTTTAAATAGAATTTCTACTGCAATTGAAATTTATGGGAGAAGTAAGAAAAAATTTATAATTTTCTTTTAGGAAGCTTACTTATAGGTATATTTTTTCTAAAAAAATAGTTTTTCCGAAAATCCTTTAAAATGACTTGAATCGTCAAAAAATGTAATAAAATAACGTTTTATAGCATTTTTTAATATATATAAATTATTTACATATTTTTAAAAATCCCTTTAAAAATCTATAAAAATCAATATTTTTATAGAATATTTCATATTATTTTCGAAAAATACATGAAACATTAAAAAACTCAGAAAAAAGTGCTAAAATCGTATTTTATTGCATATTTTGACGTTTTAGAGCAGTTTGATGCTTTTCTGGCAAAAACTCATTTTTAGCTAAAATACTTACATTTCACTTTTTTTAAAAATAATTTCTACTGCATGAAATTTATGGAAAACTAAGCAAAATTTTATGATTTTCTTTTAGGAAGCTTACTCATAGGTATATTTTTTCTAAAAAATAGTTATTCAGAAAATCCTTGAAAATGCCTAAATCGATCAAAAATGCAATAAATCAAGTTTTATAACATTTTGAATATTTATTAATTATTTACATATTTTTAAAAAATCCATTAAAAAAACTATAAAAATCAATATTTTTATAGAATATTTCATATTATTTTCGAAAAATACATGAAACATTAAAAAGCTCAGAAAAATGTGCTAAAATCGTATTTTATTGCATATTTAACGTTTTAGAGCGGTTTGAGTGCTTTCAAAACTCATTTTTAGCTCAATACTTACATTTTCACACTTTTGAATAGAATTATACTGCAATTGAAATTTATGTAAAAAGTAAGCAAAATTTTATGATTTTTCTTTTAGGAAGCTTACTCATAGGTAATTTTATCTAAAAATAGTTTTTCAAAAATCCTTGAAAATGCTTTAATCGCGAAAAATGCAATAAAATCAAGTTTTATAGCATTTTAATATTTATAAATTATTTACATATTTTTAAAAATCCATTAAAAATCTATAAAATCAATATTTTTAAAGAATATTTCATAATTTCGAAAAAAACATGAAACATTAAAAAGCTCAGAAAAATGTGCTAAAATCGTTTTTTATTGCATATTTCGACGTTTTAGAGCGGTTTGAGTGCTTTTTTGGCAAAACTCATTTTTAAACTAAAATACTTGATTTTTTACACTTTAAATAAATTTCTACTGCAATTGAAATTTATGGGAAAAATAAGCAAAATTTTTTTGATTTTCTTTTAGGAAGCTTACTCATAGGTATTTTTATCTAAAATAGTTATTTGAAAATCCTTGAAAATGCCCCTTAAAAACGTCAAAAAAAGCAATAAAATCAATATAGCATTTTTGAATTTTATTAAATTTTTTACATATTTTTAAAAAAACCCATTAAAAAAACTGTAAAAAAACAAAATTTTTTTAGAATATTTCATATTATTTTCAAAAATACATGAAACATTAAAAATCTCAGAAAAATGCTTCAAATCTTTTTTTGCATATTTCGACGTTTTAGAACGGTTTGAGTGCTTTCTGGCAAAACTCATTTTTAGCTAAAATACTTACATTTTCACACTTTAATATAGAATTTCTACTGCAATTGAAATTTATGGGAAAAGTAAGAAAATTTTATATTTTTATTTTAGGAAGCTTACTCTATAGGTATATTTTATCTGAGAAAATAGTTTTTCCGAAAATCCTTGAAAATGACTTGAATCGTCAAAAAATGCAATACAATAACGTTTTATAGCATTTTTTAATATTTAAAGAAATATTTACATATTTTTAAAAAATCATATTAAAATCTATAAAAATCAATATTTTTATAGAATATTTCATATTATTTTCGAAAATACATGAAACATTAAAAGCATAGAAAATGTGCTAAAATCGTATTTTATTGCATATTTCGACGTTTTAGAGCCTTTTGAGCGTTTTTCTGGCAAACTCATTTTTCAGCTAAATACTTAGATTTTCACACTTTTAAATAGAATTTCTACTGCAATTGAAATTTATGGAAAAGTAAGAAAAATTTTATAATTTTCTTTTAGGAAGCTTACTTATAGGTATATTTTATCTAAGAAAATAGTTTTTCCGAATATCCTTGAAAATGACTTGAATGTCAAAAATGCAATAAAATAACGTTTTATAGCATTTTTTAATATTTTTAGAATATTTACATATTTTTAAAAATCATATTTAAAATCTATAAAAA
>WNWK01036949.1:0-18815 GCA_009830355.1 Cherax destructor
CTTCTCCCACTTCCTTTTTCTGCAGCTATCCTCTCCTCCATTATCTTGCTTTCTGAGCTATCCTCTTTCCCTTTTTTCATCTAAGCTCCTCTATTCCCCTTCCCCCCACTCATGTTCCCTTTTCAAGCCTCCCCCCAATTTCCTTTGCAGACTCCCCCTAACCCCCTTTTTTTCCGCCTTTGGGAATTTTTTTTTTTTTTTTTTAAAAAGATGCCAAAGGGTAAAAATTTTGTATTTCTGTGTGGTTTTTTTATGTGATTGCCTGGTGTTTGTGTGGGGGTGGGGGGGGAAAAGGGGGAAAAACAAAAGCAGTGGAAATGGAAAGGGTGGGGGGGAAAAAGGGGGGGGATTATGAGAGAGAGTGAAGGAGGGGGCCAGGGTGGAGAAATGGGGGGGGGGAGGGGGGAGGTGGGTGAGAGGGGTTCGGGGAAAGGGGGGGGGAGAGGGGGGGGGAGGAGGGGGGGAAAGAGTGTGTGTGGGCCTGTGTGTGTGTTTTTTTTTGTGTGTATGTGTGTGTGTGTGTGTGTTGTGTGTGTTTGCGTGTATGAATAGGGGGTGAATCAACAAGCTGCCTTTGGGAAATGCGCAAATGAGTGTAAAAAAGTTTTAAATTTTTGGGTTCGGTATGTAAATCATTTAAAAAAAATTTTCATAAATAACATATATGTATACCCCAGGATCCCCAAAAAAGTCATACAATTAACTTTTTGTCGGCGTTGTTCCATCTTAAAACAAAAAAAAAAACCAAATAAAAATAAAATTCAAGACTTATTACTTCGGGGAAATGGATAAACCACGAACCTCGTCACAATAAAACTTTCAAAACCCCCATCTGTTTTAAAAAAAACATTTTTTTTTTAAAAAAATTTAATATAAAAAAAAAATTTTTTTGTCCCCCCTTGGTGGCCGAGCTGGTGGCACGGTTCTCTGCTGGTGTCGGTCGTGGCTGTTTTTGGGGGGTGTTTCTGGACCAGTTTCTGTGTGTCACCTGAAAATTCCCCCACCGGGAAAAATCTCTCCGGAACCAGCTGACAACCTCTTCTCATTTGGGGGACCCTAGGGGGGGCATTGGGACACAAAACCAGGAAGGCTGGGCTGGTAAAACCTTGGGAAGTGGGAAGGGGAGAACCCACGGATGGTTCCCCTGGAAAGGGCCCCTGGAAAGGCGGGATACCTTGGCGAAGGGGGAAGGAGAATCCCCGGACGGACAGATGGACTCCTGGACACATGGACCTGGGAAAACGGGATACTGGTTGATAGGGCAGACCGGGAAAGGGGAATATCTGGGGAAAAAATGGACTCCGGGAAAAATGAACCGGGGATTATTCTGGGGGAAGTGGAAGGGGGGCCCCGGGGGCCCCGGTGATTCCTGGACACATGGACCGGGAAAAGGGAGAGGATCCTTGGGGAAGGGGGAAAGGGGGGAAAAATTTCGGGGGCGGACAGATGGCCCCCTGGCACATAACCGGGAAAAGGCGAGGTCTTAGGAAGGGGGAAGGGAAAATACCTGGGGCGGACAGATGGACGCCTGGAAATGGACCGGGGAAAGGGGGGGGAAAAGGGAAAAGGGGGGAAGGGAGAATATCTGGGCGGCAGATGGACTCCTGGAAATGGCCCGGGGGAAAAAAGACAGGATACTGGTTGATAGGCAGACCTTGGGAAAGGGGAAGGGAGAAATCTGGGGGACCTGTGGACTCCGGGTGGACCGGGGGGAAAGCAAAAAAACGGAAAAAGGTCTGGTAAGGGGAAAGGCTGACAGTGGTGTAAAAATTTTGACAATTTCTTTCAGCATTTCAGGAAAGTTAAATTTTTTTTTACAGATGATGTTTGGATGATGGTTTAATACCCTAAAAAACCCCAATCAATTATGCGCTCTTTTTATACTACCATCTAGAACTTTTTTTGATTTTTTTTTCATATCCGATTATCTTTTTTCTGGTATGAGGATCATGAAAATTTTAATTTTTTCCAACTACCTTTTTCAGTCTGGGAAACTGAGGAAGTTTTGTCCTTTTTGGGCAAGGTGCCCCGGGCCCCTGGGAGCTCCCCTTCCAGGTGAGGTCGGGTTCGATTCCCGGCGAAGGGTGAAACGGGCGTGTTTCCTTAGGTTTTTGGGAAAAACCCCTAATTTGAAATGCTCAGCATCCCCCACCGGATTAATAACAAAACTGGTCTCCCCCTGGTTTTTTAACAAAGGGGATTTGCCCGTGAAAAATCTTGATGGGTTTTGGGGATTCTCCCCCTCTTCCTTCTTTCGAATCTGATTTCCTCCTATTCCTTCTTTCTACTGTTTCCCCGCTATTCATAGGTATTCGCATTTACCTCAACACATTTCAAAACAATTTCCCCGGGTTAATTCTCCCAGTTTCCCGTACCACCAGTGTCCTGCCCCCCACCAGTGTCCTTCCACCACCAGTGCCCCGTCCCCCTGTCTGTACCCCCCAGTTCCTTCCACCATCTCTGGTAAAACAACAATCAACAAACCTGGATGGTTGTTGTTAGCTGTTTGGGGTGCTTTATGGGGGCTGCCCCTTTTTCTTTCTCTTCAATGGTGTTTCCTTTCCCCTTTACATTTGAACCTTGAATCCTTTCCTTGTCATTTGTCTTAAAACAACATGGTGCCACATCTTGACTAAGATAGTGGACCAAAGATAACACTATGATTTCATCAAGATATTTTAACTAAAAGCTTGTGGAACGTTATAAATTTAAAAACTAAAAAAAAAAAACCCCACTCGATATTTAAAAAAAATTGAAGAACCTGTGAGTAAATATAGGAAGTTTGAAAAACCATATCACCATGCAATGGTTATGGGGGCCAAGGGTTTTAAAAAAGAATTTTTGGGGAAACCCATGAGTCACCATACAAAAGTTATGAGGACCTATGAGTCACTATACTGAAATTATGAGGACCTATGGTAACCATACAATGAATTATGGGCCTATGGTCACCATACAATGAATTATGGGGAAACCTTTTAGTCACCATACAATAAAATTTTGGCCTGGGTCACCTCAATGAATTTTGAGGACTAGTCACCACAATGGGGACATGAGTAAAAACTGAAGTTGAAACCTTGGTCATCATACTGAAGTTGAACATATGGGTCACCATTGAAGTTGAAACATGGTCACCATTGAAGTTGAGACTGGGGGCCAAAAAATGGTTGAACTTTGGGGGGGCCCCACAATAAAAATTGGGGGAACCCCATGGGTCACCATACAGTGAAGTTGGGAACCTGGATAACATGTAAAAGGAACCTGGTCCCACAATGAAGTTGGGGAACCTGGGGCACCATACAATGAAGTTGAGGAATTTGGGTCACCATACAATAAAATTTAGAACCCTTGGGTCACCTAAAAGAAGTTGAGGAACCTATGGGCCCCCCCAAAAGTTTGGGAACCTATGGATAAAATTTAGTTAAGGAACCTTTGGGTCCTACAGGGGTTAAAAGGAACCTTTGGGGGACCACAATAAAATTGGGGAACTGGTCCCCATACAATAAAATTGAGGAACCTATGGTCACCATACAAGGAAATTTGGGTCCCATACAGTGAATTGGGAACCTATGGATCCTGTGAGGTTGGGGAAACCAGGATAAAAACAGTATTAAAAAGGGCTAGGGTCACCATACAAGAAGTTGAGGAACATGGGGCCCATCCCCAAAAGACTACCATTACCACACAGTCAAGAGTGTTCCACTACCATTACAACACAGTAAAGGAGTGTTCCATCACCATTACCACACAGTCAAGAGTGTTCCACTACCATTACCACACAGTCAAGAGTGTTCCACTACCATTACCACACAGTCAAGAGTGTTCCACTACCATTACCACACAGTCATGAGTGTTCCACTACCATTACCACACAGTCAAGAGTGTTCCACTACCATTACCACACAGTCAAGAGTGTTCCACTACCATTACCACACAGTCAAGAGTGTTCCACTACCATTACCACACAGTCAAGAGTGTTCCACTACCATTACCACACAGTCAAGAGTGTTCCACTACCATTACCACACAGCCAAGAGTGTTCCACTACCATTACCACACAGTCAAGAGTGTTCCACTACCATTACCACACAGCCAAGAGTGTTCCACTACCATTACCACACTGTCAAGAGTGTAGTGCTAGGAATAAGATGGACGAGTTGAGATTAGTTGCAAGTATGGGTAATATTGATGTTTTTGCAATAACTGAGACATGGTTTAATATGAAAAATCGGGACTTGCCTGCCGAATGTCACATTCAGGGTTTTAAATTGTTCCAAGTAGACAGAAGTATCGGGAAGGGGGGTGGGGTGGCACTCTATGTCCGTGATCATTTAAATTGTTGTATAAAAACGGGTATAAAGTCAGTGCCCTGGTGATGGACCAGGTACTTAGGCTCATTCAGTGCCCTGGTGATGGACCAGGTGCTTAGGCTCATTCAGTGCCCTGGTGATGGACCAGGTACTTAGGCTCATTCAGTGCCCTGGTGATGGACCAGGTACTTAGGCTCATTCAGTGCCCTGGTGATGGACCAGGTACTTAGGCTCATTCAGTGCCCTGGTGATGGACCAGGTACTTAGGCTCATTCAGTGCCCTGGTGATGGACCAGGTGCTTTGGCTCCCTCCGCACTCTGGTGATGGACCAGGTGCTTCAGCTCCTTTAATACCTTGGTGATAGACCAGGTGCTTCAGCTCCTTCAACGCCCTGGTGATGGATCATGTGCATCGGCTTATTCAGTGCCCTAGTGATGGACCAGGTGCTTCAGCTCCTTTGGTGCTCTTGTGATGGACCAGGTGCTCCAGCTCTTCCAGTACCCTGTTTTATAATGCCCTGATTATCAAAGCATATTCAATGGATGGAGTAGGTGGGTTGGGAAGGAGTTTTTGTTTGTGGGATTGGTTTTGGGTTTTAGGGGGACCTGCCTAGCGTGGACCAGTTGGCTTCCTTATTTCTGTTTTCGTGTGAGTGAGAAGGGTTGGATTTGAAAGGGACTTGCACAATTGTTGGAGGGGAAGGGGGGTTGTCGGGGTTTGTTCCTTGGATGGGGATGGGTTGGACAAATATTTTTGTTGGTGGGTTGGTTTTGACATGGACCTGCTAAGTATGGGCCAGTAGGCATGTTGCAGTGTTCCTCCTTTCTTATGTTCTTATGTTCTTATGTCTGGATAGAATTTTCAGAGGGGTGTGAAAAATTGATTTTAGGCGTGATTTACCTTCCTCCAAACTTAGATAGGGAACAAGGGAGACTACTTTGGGAGGAAATTGTTAAGGCCACAAGGCACGATAACGTAGTAATTCTAGGGGACTTTAACTTTAGTCAGATTGATTGGAATTTCTTGACAGGGAATTTAGAATCTAAAGACTTTTTAGAAGTAGTTCAGGATTGTTTTTTGAAGCAGTTTGTAACAGAACCTACAAGGGGAAATAACCTACTTGACTTGGTTCTGGCAAGCAAGGAAACCCTTGTTAATAATTTAGAAATTACAGAGGAACTCGGCTCAAGCGACCACAAGTCAATTACCTTTAGCATTGAATGGATGTATGATAGTAGGGATAATTCAGTAACGGTCCCAGATTTTCGCTTAGCAGATTATAATGGACTTAGAGAACACTTATCAACTGTGGACTGGGGTGACGAAGAGAGGTATCAATATGACAGTTTTCTTAACACTATACAGGCTGCCCAAAGAACATTTATCCCAAGAATTAGGTATTTTAGTGGGCCTGAAGAACATAAATTATGTAGTATCACAGTCACTAGCGAAAAGGTTATCAAACAGATAGACCGTTTGAAGCAAAATAAATCGCCAGGCCCTGATGAGCTTTTTTTCAAGGGTTCTTAAGGAATGCAAAATAGAACTCTGTGAACCCTTAACTAACATTTTTAACCTATCTCTTCAAACAGGTGTAGTGCCGGATACGTGGAAGATGGCTAATGTAATTCCTATTTTTAAAGCAGGGGACAAGTCGTTACCATCAAATTACCGCCCAATAAGTCTAACATCAATTGTAGGCAAATTACTAGAGTCGATTATAGCTGATAACATAAGAAGCCATCTCGATAGGCATAATTTGATTAATGATACTCAGCATGGATTCACCAGGGGCCGTTCCTGCCTAACTAATTTGTTAACTTTTTCAGTGGGGCTTTTGAGGCAGTTGATAATGATAAAGAATTCGATATCGTTTATTTGGATTTTAGTAAGGCTTTTGATAGAGTACCACATCAGAGACTGTTAAAGAAAGTGGCTGCTCATGGCATTGGGGGAAAAGTGTTGTCATGGATCGAGTCATGGCTCACCAATAGGAAGCAGAGGGTGTGCATAAATGGGGTTAAATCGGAGTGGGGATCTGTAACAAGTGGCGTTCCTCAGGGATCGGTTTTGGGCCCGTTGTTGTTTATAATATATATAAATGACCTTGACGAGGAATTTCTAGTGATATGAGCAAATTCGCTGATGACACGAAGATAGGTAGGATAATCGATTCAGACGTAGATGTCAGTGAACTACAGGAGGATTTAGACAAACTCAATTCCTGGTCAGAAAAATGGCAGATGCAGTTCAATGTAGATAAATGCAAAGTTCTAAAGCTCGGAGTGTCCATAACCCAAGCACTTATAAGTTAAATAACGTAGAACTTAGCCATACAGATTGCGAGAAGGACTTGGGGGTGATGGTAAGCAGCAACCTTAAACCAAGACAGCAATGCCTAAGCGTACGTAATAAGGCAAATAGATTACTGGGATTTATATCAAGAAGTGTTAGCAACAGAAGTCCAGACGTTATATTACAGCTTTATACATCATTAGTAAGGCCTCACCTAGATTACGCAGCTCAGTTCTGGTCTCCATATTACAGAATGGACATAAATTCGTTAGAAAACATTCAGCGTAGAATGACTAAATTAATACATAGCATTAGAAATCTTCCTTACGAAGAAAGATTGAAGACCCTTAAATTACATTCACTTGTAAGACGTAGAATGAGGGAGACATGATCGAGGTATACAAGTGGAAAATGGGTATTAACAAAGGGGATATAAATAAGGTCTTGAGGATATCTCTCCAAGAGAGAACCCGCAATAATGGATTCAAGTTAGATAAGTTTAGATTTAGAAAGGATATAGGAAAGTATTGGTTTGGAAATAGGGTAGTTGATGAATGGAACAGTCTGCCTAGTAGGGTTATTGAAGCAAGGACCTTGGGTAGTTTTAAATTTAGGTTGGATAAATTCATGAGTGAAAGGGGTTGGATTTGAGTGGGAATTGCACATGAGTAAATAAAATTATCAAAGCTTATTTTTTGGGTAGCATTGAAAATTAGGTTGAACAAATATTCTGTTGGTGGGATGGAATGTGAAGGACCTGCCTAGAATGGGCCAACAGGCCTGCTGCAGTGTTCCTCCTTTCTTATGTTCTTATGTTCTAAGTATCTTTTAGGGCAGAAGAAAGGAATTTATAGGCGCATAAAAAGAGGTGAGGGTCATCTTATAAATCAGTTTACTGACATTAAGAGGGACGTTAAAAAGGGAATAAGAAAAGCTAAACGGGACTATGAAATTAAAGTTGCTAGGGATTCAAAAACTAACCCAAAAAGTTTTTTCCAGGTTTATAGAACAAAAGTTAGGGATAAGATAGGTCCCCTTAAAAATAATTCTGGGCATCTTACTGACAAGGAGAATGATATGTGCTCTATTTTTAATAATTATTTTCTCTCGGTTTTCACACAGGAAGACATTAATAATATCCCAGTAATTAATTTTTACAGAGGCCCAGAAGAAGATAAATTATGTAATATCACAGTCACTAGCGAAATGGTTGGGAAACAACTAGACCGACTGAAACAAAATAAATCGCCGGGTCCTGATGAGCTTTTTGCAAGGGTTCTTAAGGAATGCAAAATGGAACTCTGTGAACCAATATCTAACATTTTTAATTTATCTCTTCAAACAGGTGTAGTGTCTGATATGTGGAAGATGGCTAATGTAATTCCTATTTTTAAAGCAGGGGACAAGTCACTACCGTCAAATTACCGCCCAATAAGCCTGACCTCAATTGTAGGCAAATTACTAGAGTCAATTATAGCTGATATTATTAGAAGCCATCTAGATAACCATAATTTGATTAATGATACTCAGCATGGATTCACGAGGGGCCGTTCCTGCCTATCTAATTTATTAACCTTCTTCACTAAAGCTTTTGAGGCTGTTGATCACGATAAAGAATTCGATATTGTTTATTTAGACTTTAGTAAGGCTTTTGATAGAGTACCGCACCAGAGACTGTTAAAGAAAGTGGCAGCTCATGGCATTGGGGGAAAAGTGCTGTCATGGATCGAGTCATGGCTCACCAATAGGAAGCAGAGAGTGTGCATAAATGGGGTTAAATCCGAATGGGGACTTGTTACAAGTGGTGTTCCACAGGGATCAGTCTTAGGCCCATTGTTATTTATAATATATATCAATGACCTTGACGAGGGAATTACTAGTGATATGAGCAAATTCGCCGACGACACGAAGATAGGTAGGATAATTGATTCAAACATAGATGTCATAGAACTTCAGGAAGATTTAGACAAACTTAATTCGTGGTCAGAAAAGTGGCAGATGCAATTCAATGTAGATAAATGCAAGGTTCTGAAGCTCGGGAGTGTCCATAACCCAAGCACTTATAAGTTAAATAACGTAGAACTTAGCTATACAGATTGCGAGAAGGACTTGGGGGTGATGGTAAGCAGCAACCTTAAACCAAGACAGCAATGCCTAAGCGTACGTAATAAGGCAAATAGATTACTGGGATTTATATCAAGAAGTGTTAGCAACAGAAGTCCAGAGGTTATATTACAGCTTTATACATCATTAGTAAGGCCTCACCTAGATTACGCAGCTCAGTTTTGGTCTCCATATTACAGAATGGACATAAATTCGTTAGAAAACATTCAGCGTAGAATGACTAAATTAATACATAGCATTAGAAATCTTCCTTACGAAGAAAGATTGAAGACCCTTAAATTACATTCACTTGTAAGACGTAGAATGAGGGGAGACATGATCGAGGTATACAAGTGGAAAATGGGTATTAACAAAGGGGATATAAATAAGGTCTTGAAGATATCTCTCCAAGAGAGAACCCGCAATAATGGATTCAAGTTAGATAAGTTTAGATTTAGAAAGGATATAGGAAAGTATTGGTTTGGAAATAGGGTAGTTGATGAGTGGAACAGTCTGCCTAGTAGGGTTATTGAAGCTAGGACCTTGGGTAGTTTCAAATTTAGGTTGGATAAATTCATGAGTGAGAGGGGTTGGATTTGAATGGGACTCGCGCATGAGTGGGTAGAATTGTCAAAGCTTATTTCTTGGGTAGCATTGAAAATTGGGTTGAGCAAATATTCTGTTAGTGGGACGGATTGTGAAGGACCTGCCTAGTATGGGCCAACAGGCCTGCTGCAGTGTTCCTCCTTTCTTATGTTCTTATGTTCCACTACCATTACCACACAGTCAAGAGTGTTCCACTATCATTACAACACAGTCATTAGTGTTCCACTACCATTACCACACAGTCAAGAGTGTTCCACTACCATTACCACACAGTCAAGAGTGTTCCACTACCATTACCACACAGTCAAGAGTGTTCCACTACCATTACCACACAGTCAAGTGTGTTCCACTACCATTACTACACAGTCAAGAGTGTTCCACTACCATTACCACACAGTCAAGAGTGTTCCACTACCATTACCACACAGCCAAGAGTGTTCCACTACCATTACCACACAGTCAAAGTGTTCCTCCACCGTTACCACACAGTCAAGATTGTTCCACTACCATTACCACACAGTCAAAGTGTTCCTCCACCGTTACCACACAGTCAAGAGTGTTCCACTACCATTACCACACAGTCAAAGTGTTCCTCCACCGTTACCACACAGTCAAGAGTGTTCCACTACCATTGCCACAGGGGTGAGTACCACAGGGTTGAATACACAGGGGTGAGTACCAAAGGGTAAATGTCACAGGGAGTGAGTTCCACAGGGGTGAGTGCCACAGGAGTGAGTGCCACAGGGGTGAGTACCACAGGGGTGAGTGCCACATAACATAAGAACATAAGAATGGAGGAACACTGCAGAAGGCCTACTGGCCCATACAAGGCAGGTCCTTATCAAAACCACCACTACCTAAGAATTTACTCCCGTACTCACGACACCAATCAAACCCAGCCCCTCCCACTCATATATTTGTCCAATCTCTTTTTAAAGCCACCCAAGGTCCTAGCCTCTATCACCCTACTCGGAAGATTGTTCCACGCATCTACAACTCTGTTCGAAAACCAGTACTTGCCTATGTCCTTTCTAAATTTAAATTTATCCAATTTAAATCCGTTATTTCTGGTTCTTACTTGGTTCGATATCCTCAGTATTTTATTAATATCTCCTTTGTTTATGATCATCATCCACTTGTACACCTCGATGATATCTCCCCTCATTCTACGTCTCTCCAGAGAGTGGAGATTCAACGCTCTAAGTCTATCTTCATACGGGAGATTTCTTATACTGTAAATCATTTTAGTCATTCTTCTTTGAATGTTCTCCACCGAATCTATATCCATCCTGTAATAAGGAGACCAAAACTGAGCTGCATAATCCAAATGAGGTCTCACTAGTGATGTATAGAGCTGTAAAATAACTTTTGGACTTCTGTTGCTTATACTTCTTGAAATAAATCCTAGTAATCTGTTAGCCTTATTGCGCACACTTAGGCACTGTTGTCTTGGCTTTAGATTCCTGCTTACCATGACTCCTAAGTCTTTTTCACATTCTGTATGATCAAGCTCTACTTCACCTAGTTTATAAATTCGAGGGATATTTTCATTACCAAGGACTAGTACCTTACACTTGTCCACATTGAACTTCATCTGCCACTTTTCAGACCAAGACATTAATTTGTCCAAATCCTCCTGGAGTTCACTGGTATCCTCCTCAGAATGAATCATACGGCCTATTTTTGTATCATCAGCAAATTTACTCATGTCACTTGCAATTCCTTCATCAAGGTCATTTATGTAAATTATGAACAACAATGGGCCTAAAACTGATCCTTGTGGAACGCCACTAGTGACTAATCCCCATTCAGATTTGACCCCATTAATGGAAACTCTCTGCTTTCTATTGGTAAGCCATGCCTCTATCCATGCTAGAACTTTACCTCCTATACCATGAGCTGCCACCTTTCTTAAGAGTCTCTTGTGAGGTACTCTATCGAAGGCCTTACTGAAATCCAAGTAAACTATATCATATTCTTTATCACTGTCTACTGCCTCAAATGTTTTATTGAAAAACGTCAGTAAATTTGTCAGGCAGGAACGACATCTCGTGAACCCATGCTGAGATTCATTAATCAAATTATGTTCTTCAAGATGACTTCTAATAATAGCAGCTATAATTGATTCTAATAATTTGCCTACTATAGATGTGAGGCTTATTGGACGGTAATTTGATAGAATTGACTTATCCCCTGATTTGAATATAGGAACTACATTAGCTATCTTCCACATCTCTGGCACAACACCAGTTAGGATGGACGTATTAAACACATTCGTTAATGGCTGACTAAGTTCCATCTTGCATTCTTTAAGTACCCTGGAAAACAACTCGTCGGGTTCCGGGGACTTATTTTAACATAAGAACATAAGAATGGAGGAACACTGCAGAAGGCCTACTGGCCCATACAAGGCAGGTCCTTATCAAAACCACCACTACCTAAGAATTTATTCCCGTACTCACGACACAAATCAAACCCAGCCCCTCCCACTCATATATTTGTCCAATCTCTTTTTAAAGCCACCCAAGGTCCTAGCCTCTATCACAGTACTCGGAAGATTGTTCCACGCATCTACAACTCTGTTCGAAAACCAGTACTTGCCTATGTCCTTTCTAAATCTAAATTTATCCAATTTAAATCCGTTATTTCTGGTTCTTACTTGGTTCGATATCCTCAGTATTTTATTAATATCTCCTTTGTTTATGCCCATCATCCACTTGTACACCTCGATGATATCTCCCTCATTCTACGTCTCTCCAGAGAGTGGAGATTCAACGCTCTAAGTCTATCTTCATACGGGAGATTTCTTATACTGTAAATCATTTTAGTCATTCTTCTTTGTATGTTCTCCAATGAATCTATATCCATCCTGTAGTAAGGAGACCAAAACTGAGCTGCATAATCCAAATGAGGTCTCACTAGTGATGTATAGAGCTGTAAAATAACTTTTGGACTTCTGTTGCTTACACTTCTTGAAATAAATCCTAGTAATCTGTTAGCCTTATTCGCACACTTAGGCACTGTTGTCTTGGCTTTAGATTCCTGCTTACCATGACTCCCAAGTCTTTTCACATTCTGTATGATCAAGCTCTACTTCACCTAGTTTATAAATTCGAGGGATATTTTCATTACCAAGGACTAGTACCTTACACTTGTCCACATTAAACTTCATCTGCCACTTTTGAGACCAAGACATTAATTTGTCCAAATCCTCCTGGAGTTCACTGGTATCCTCCTCAGAATGAATCATACGGCCTATTTTTGTATCATCAGCAAATTTACTCATGTCACTTGCAATTCCTTCATCAAGGTCATTTATGTAAATTATGAACAACAATGGGCCTAAAACTGATCCTTGTGGAACGCCACTAGTGACTAATCCCCATTCAGATTTGACCCCATTAATGGAAACTCTCTGCTTTCTATTGGTAAGCCATGCCTCTATCCATGCTAGAACTTTACCTCCTATACCATGAGCTGCCACCTTTCTTAAGAGTCTCTTGTGAGGTACTCTATCGAAGGCCTTACTGAAATCCAAGTAAACTATATCATATTCTTTATCACTGTCTACTGCCTCAAATGTTTTATTGAAAACGTCAGTAAATTTGTTAGGCAGGAACGACCTCTCGTGAACCCATGCTGAGATTCATTAATCAAATTATGTTCTTCAAGGTGACTTCTAATAATATCAGCTATAATTGATTCTAATAATTTGCCTACTATAGATGTGAGGCTTATTGGACGGTAATTTGATGGAATTGACTTATCCCCTGATTTGAATATAGGAACTACATTAGCTATCTTCCACATCTCTGGCACAACACCAGTTAGGATGGACGTATTAAACACATTTGTTAATGGCTGACTAAGTTCCATCTTGCATTCTTTAAGTACCCTGGAAAACAACTCGTCGGGTCCCGGGGACTTATTTTGCTTCAGTTTATCTATCTGTTTGATAACCATGTCCATCGTGACAGTAATATTAGTTAACTTGAATTCTTCAGGAACTGAATAATTGTTAATTTCTGGAATCTCATTTACGTCTTCTTGTGTAAAGACTGACAAAAAATAGTCATTAAATAGAGAACACATTTCCAGTTCGTTATCCGTCAGCTGTCCATTCCCAATTTTCAGAGGTCCTACCTTTTCCTCACCTTCGTCCTATACACTTGAAAGAACCCTTTTGGATTAGTCTTTGATTCATTAGCAACCTTAATCTCATAGTCACGTTTAGCCTTTCTAATCCCTTTTTTTACTGTTCTTTTCAACTGAACATATTGGTCAATAAGGTTAACATCTCCTCTTTTGATGCGCCTATAAATTCCTCTTTTCTCCCCTAATAGATGTTTTAGCCTCCTGTTAATCCATTTGGGATCGTTATTATTTGACCTAAATTCTCTCTGGGGAATAAATATACTCTGTGCACGTTGTACATTATTAAGAAAAAATCATAAACGCAGATCCCATCGTAATCGTTAGCTAGATTACCCCAGTCGAGATTAGACAGGTGTTCCCTAAGTCCAATATAATCGGCAGAACGAAAATCAGGAACTTTTACCGTATTATCCCTATTCTCGTACTCCCATGTAATATTAAAAGTAATGGATTTGTGATCACTAGCTCCAAGCTCTTCAGTGATCTCCAGATTATTTACAAGGGTTTCTTTATTTGACAAGACTAGGTCGAGCAAATTATTACCTCTGGTAGGCTCCGTCACACACTGCTTCAGAAAACAGTCCTGAACTACTTCCATAAAGTCACTGGACTCCAGATTACCGGTCAAAGAAGTCCAGTCAATTTGACTAAAGTTAAAATCCCATACTATCACTACGTTATTGTGTCTAGAAGCCCTAACAATTTCGTCCCAAAGAAGTCTCCCTCTATCGTGATCCAAGCCTGGAGGTCGGTATATTACACCTACAATCAGTTTTTCTTGACCTTCTAGAAACTCTACCCAAACAGATTCTGTTAATGATCCATCTATTTTTATGCCTGTTTTTATGCAGCAATTTATATTTTCTCGTACATATAATGCAACTCCACCCCCTTTCCCATTATATCTATCTACATGGAACAACTTAAACCCCTGAATATGACACTCAGCAATCATATCCCGACTCTTTATATTATACCATGTTTCAGTTATTGCAATGACATCAAAGTTCCCAGCACATGCTACCAAACGTAATTCGTTAATTTTATTTCTGGCGCTTCGACAGTTAGTGTAAAATACATTGAGATGTATCTTCTTGTGAACCTTTTTTTATATTCAGCTTTTGTTTTACACAATTTCTGTTACTATTATTACCCTGTGTTACTCGATTACTGTTATTGTTAAGATTTATGATGTCAAAGCCTGAATCAATATTTTGACCCTCATTATTCACCATTCCTAAACCCATACCTCTAACTAATCCTAGTTTAAAATCCTAACAACATCCTCAACTGAGCTAGAGAGAAATTCTACACCTGCCCTGGATAAGTGAACCCCATCCCTGGCATACATGTCATTTCGGCCATAGAAGTGGTCCCAGTTGTCAATGAATGGGACTGCATTATCCTTACAGTGTTTGTCCAGCCAGCAATTTATACCAATCGCTCTGGACAGCCATTCATTTCCAACACTCCTTCTTGGCAAAATGCCACATATAACAGGGCGCCCCCCCTTCTTCCTAATTATGTCTATTGCTGTCCTGTACCTTCTAACTAAATCCTCACTTCTACGCTTGCCTACATCATTGCCTCCAGCACTGAGGCAGATAATAGGATTGATCCCATTACCGTTCATGATGTTGTCAAGCCGGCTAACAATATCCTCCATCCCAGCCCCAGGAAAGCAAACCCTCTGTCTCCTACTCTTATCCTTCAAGCAGAATGCCCTATCCATATACCTAACCTGGCTATCCCCAACAACAACAATGTTTTTACCTTCCTTTGTGTCGTTCGTCGTGACGTTCCCAGTAGTCGACTCACATTCATCGGGTAGCACGGAGAAGGCATTCGATGTTTCCACAGCAGTCTCTTTCTTCTTCTTCGTTTCTAACTCTCCATTCGTTTTCTTGATCTTCAACTTCGTTCCTTGAAGTCCGGCCACTGCCCAGGTTCCCTTCTTGACCTGAGGACTCACAACAGGAGGACTACTACGAATCCTCTTGTTTTCCTCCGTCAATCGCCGAATCTCAAGCTTCGCTACCCTCAATTCCTCCTTAAGCTGCTGGTAAAGTTGCTCAATGGACGGCATCTTGGTTCACTTCACAGAGCAAAGGTGGTTCAGTCTACAGAGAACCCTAGACACGTCCTCTCTGAGCTAAGAACAGATCACCTCTGAGCTAAGAACAGATCACCACAGGGGTGAGTGCCACATGGGTGAGTGCCAGGTGAGGAAATTCCCACTACTATAACTCCATGTCAGTCGGCGGTGTGACGTTTTGTAACTACTCTCCTGCCGCCAGTATGTACTCACCTATTTGTGGTTGCAGGGGTCGAGACTCAGCTCCTGGCCCCGCCTCTTCACTGATCGCTACTATGTATGTGTGTGTGTGTGTGCAACTGGAAATTAGTTTCTGGAGTCTTGAGGAGTGACCCGAGACAACATTAGTGTCACTGGGTTCCCTCTTTATGGTCTGTTATGAGATATAATAAACTGGTTATCTGTATGTCTTCATATTTTGTCTGTCATTTTATTTGGTTTGTCATTATATTTGGTTTGTCATTATATTTGGTTTGTCATTATATTTGGTTTGTCATTATATTTGGTTTGTCATTATATTTGGTTTGTCATTATATTTGGTTTGTCATTATATTTGGTTTGTCATTATATTTGGGTTGTCATTATATTTGGTTTGTCATTATATTTGGTTTGTCATTATATTTGGTCAGTCATCATATTTGGTCTGTCATTCTGTTTTATCTGTCATCTTATGTGGTTTGTCATCAAGACTAAGCCACAAATTATAATGGTTTAACTTCCAAATTGCAGTTTTATTCATCTGAAATGTCTGACTGTCAGTCTGTTCACGTTTTATAGCTGTAAAAAATATTGAACGAAATTAAATCAGTCTTACTGACGAGGGTAACTTGAAAGCGAAATCTACTTCTGAAAGGGACATTCTAGTGTGTACACTATTAGTTTGTTTACCCTGGTGAGTTGGGGATTGGTTTAAAGAAGGACCTGCCTAGTCTGGGCCAGTAGGCCTACTGCAGTGCTCCTCCATTCTTAAGTCCTTATCTCATGGGCGCTGGGCGTGGGGTGCGAGGTTCGGGGTGCGGGGTGCGAGGTTCGGGGTGCGGGGTGCGAGGTTCGGGGTGCGGGGTGCGAGGTTCGGGGCGCGGGGTGCGAGGTTCGGGGCGCGGGGTGCGAGGTTCGGGGCGCGGGGTGCGAGGTTCGGGGTGCGGAGTGCGAGGTTCGGGGCGCGGGGTGCGAGGTTCGGGGCGCGGGTGCGAGGTTCGGGGCGCGGGGTGCGAGGTTCGGGGCGCGGGGTGCGAGGTTCGGGGCGCGGGGCTGCGCGAGCGGTGTCTGCGGTCGTCTGAAGGGTGTTATCTGGCGTGGATGAAAGTTGAAAACTCGCCAACTCCAAGATGTGAGGTATTGAATTCTCACCCCACACACTGAGTGGCCTTGCAACTTCAACACACCGACTCCCTCACCTTGCCGTGCCTGCATCACCTTGCCGTGCCTGCATCACCTTGCCGTGCCTGCATCACCTTGCCGTGCCTGCATCACCTTGCCGTGCCTGCATCACCTTGCCGTGCCTGCATCACCTTGCCGTGCCTGCATCACCTTGCCGTGCCTGCATCACCTTGCCGTGCCTGCATCACCTTGCCGTGCCTGCATCACCTTGCCGTGCCTGCATCACCTTGCCGTGCCTGCATCACCTTGCCGTGCCTGCATCACCTTGCCGTGCCTGCATCACCTTGCCGTGCCTGCATCACCTTGCCGTGCCTGCATCACCTTGCCGTGCCTGCATCGCTGCTATATCATTTACAAATAGTTTACTGAGATCACTTTTTATCACCTTCGAGGACCAGGGTCAGCAGTGTCAGCAGTGTCAGCAGGGTCAGCAGTGTCAGCAGGGTCAGCAGGGTCAGCAGGGTCAGCAGGGTCAGCAGGGTCACCAGGGAACATTATTACATAAACTCTAACGAGGAAATTTATAAGTTTAACTGATTTGTTTTTCCTATTTTTTTTTACTTCCTACAGTATTTGTGTTTCAAGTCATAACTCAAAAAAGCCACATCTAAAAGGTTTCAGATTTCCCGTGCTTGTGTATGGTAACTAGAGCTAAATCCTTGGAACAATTGGCATGTAAAATATATAATATAATATATCTTTATGTGGAAGTGGAACAGAATTCTTCCTCCGTAAGCCATGCGTGTCGTAAGAAGCGACTAAAATGCCGGGAGCAAGGGCTAATAACCCCTTCTCCTGTATACATTACTAAATTTAAAAAGAGAAACTTTTGTTTTGCTTTTTAGGTCACCCTGCTGCGGTGGGATACGTCCGATTTGTTGAAAAAAAGTCTTTATTTCTACAAGTACATGTACAAGGTATGTAGACCATAGCTAACATCAAAAACTGAGGGAAAAGCCGGTAATTTGTGGAGTTACGGTTGTTGAGGCTCTCAGGAACTATTAGCGTGTCACTGCTCGCACTACCATCTAGCGGGCTGAGGCTAAACTCCAGTTCATGGTGTCTGATTTACTTTAATTTCTACTCCTGGTAGTATTAACCTCACCTGGTGTGAGTTGAAGTTTGCAGAGTCACTTCACTCTTCTCCTGATCAGGTAAGAGTCTACCAGGGGTATTTTTTCTTGTTTATTTTCCTGGTTACCATAATGTCATTGAAGTTGACTACCACCCTTTCTTCAATTTTTACTTATTTATTTTATGTAACCAGTTTATTTTTTTTCATTATCAGCCCCCCCCCCCCCCCCCCCCCCCCCCCTAACATCATACTTGTGGCGCCAACCAAGTGGTAACATCATACTTGTGGTGCTACAACCAAGTGGTAACATCATACTTGTGGCGCTACAACCAAGTGGTAACATCATACTTGTGGTGCTACAACCAAGTGGTAACATCATACTTGTGGCGCTACAACCAAGTGGTAACATCATACTTGTGGTGCTACAACCAAGTGGTAACATCATACTTGTGGTGCTACAACCAAGTGGTAACATCATACTTGTGGCGCTACAACCAAGTGGTAACATCATACTTGTGGTGCTACAACCAAGTGGTAACATCATACTTTGGTGCTACAACCAAGTGGTAACATCATACTTGTGGGCTACAACCAAGTGGTAACATCATACTTGTGGTGCACAACCAAGGGTAACATCATACTTGTGGCGCTACAACCAAGTGGTAACATCATACTTGTGGTGCTACAACCAAGTGGTAACATCATACTTGTGGTGCTACAACCAAGTGGTAACAACATACTTTGGGCTACAACCAATGGTAACATCATACTTGTGGTTACAACCAAGTGGTAACA
>WNWK01036950.1:0-18815 GCA_009830355.1 Cherax destructor
CAAGTTGATTGTTCCACCATTTGATTACTACTACTACCACCACTAGTATTACCCCCTGGTCACAGACCGGGGGGGGGCGTTGCCCCGGGAACTCTCTCGGGGTAAACACCTCACTCTAAGCCTATATACCCTCTGTGCCCATGTTTTTTTGTAACGGCTTGAAAAGCCCCCGGAACAAACGTTGCCACAATAAAATGCACATTAGTTTCATTTTTTCCTTTTTTACTTAACACCCAACTCTGAAAAAACCAGCCCCCCCTTTGTCCTTTCTAAATCTGGGTTTACCCCTTAAAAAATCTTTTATTTCGGTTCTTACCTTTCCCGACATCCTCAGTACTTTATTAATATCACCTTTGTTTATGCCCATCATCCACTTATACCTCATGTTTTTCCCCCCCCATTCTACGTCTCCCCAGAGAAAAAAATTCAAGCCTCTTAAGTCTGTTTTCATACGGGTTTTTCCCCTTATACAGAAAATTTTTTTTTAGTATTTTTCTCTGTATGTTCCCAATGAATCTATATCCATCCTGTAGTAAGGCCCCCAAAACTGAGCTGCATAATCCAAATGAGGCTCACTAGTGATGTATAGAGCTGAAAAAAAACTTTTGGACTTCTGTTACTTATATTTTTTAAAAAAAATCATAGTAATCTGTTAGCCTTATTGCGCACACTTAGGCATTGTTGTCTTGTGATAGGGGGTTTTTAAAAACCGAAAGTTAAAAGATTGAAAATTTAAAACATGGGAATCTTTATTAAAGGGAAAAACGTTTCCTAGTTTACCATGACAAGTTTTTTTCACATTCTGTTGTAAAAACTTTTTTACATAGTTTAAAACCCTAAAGGTTATTTTCATTCCCAATAAGGGGACTTACACTTGTCCACATTAAATTTCATCTGCCACTTTTCCCCCCAAGAAAAATTTGTCCCCCTGGGGGAAAGTTCACTGGTACCCCTCCCAGAATGAATCATAGACCTATTTTTGTATCATCAGCAAATTTGCTCATGTCACTTGAAATTTTCCCTTTATCAAGGCCATTAATGAAAAATTTTGAACAACAAGGGGCCCCAAAATTTTTATCCTTGGGGGAACCCCCTGACTAATCCCCACTCAGTTTTTCCCCCCTTAATGGAAACCCCTGCTTTTTTTTGGGGAAGCAAGCCTCTATCCATGCTAGAACTTTGCCTCCTATACCGAGTGCCACTTTAAGTCTTTTTTTTGAGGTACTCTTCGAAGGCTTTACTGAAATCCAAATAAACAATATATATTGCTATCATAACGCCCCTAAACCCCAAGCTTTTAAAATTTTGCCAATTTTGCTTTTTTGTCACTCTTCCTGAAGATGGTTCTAGTGATCAAGATTAGCAGGGCATTTTAAAAATCTATAACATGTTTTTTTTTAAAGTTCGTCTCCCTTTTTGGGGCCGGCCTTAGGGGGTGACCAAAACTGTACTCCCCAGCTGCCTTGGAGGTTGAATTATAGCCCCGGCCCTGTTCACCTGATAACTCAGGTAGTCCTGAAAAGGGAAAAATTGAGTGAAACATTTCCAAAATGCATTACTAAACGTTTTGGAAACCCCCTATGACCCCCTTTCGCCCCCTGTTTCCCTTTCACGACTTTTTTTCCTACCATCCTTGCAACCCTCTTCCCCCCCATGACCTCTTCCCCCCCCCCCTTTTTTGGGTACCCTTGGTGACACTCACCGCCTCTACTCTCCCCCCCAAACATGGGGGTGGCATTTGAAAGCATGCCTTGTAAACAGTCATTAACCCCCACCTCCCCCCCCCAAACCCCTCATAGCCCAACCCCCCCCACCCTTCTTCCCCATCTAATCATTCCCCCTCCCCCACCTGTATTTTTCCCCCGGAAAAAATCGGGACAAAAAGGGGTTAAAAGAAATGATGAAAACATAAAAGACAGGTATAACTACCCGCAAATTTTGAGGGGAGAAAAAGGATTAAATAAAATATTTTTAAGGTAGTTTTGGGGTTTGGGGGTTACCATTCACAGGGGGAAGGGTGGTGGTATGGGGGGTTGTTGAGGGTGGTGGCGGCGGGGTGGGGGCGGCGGCGGGGGTGATGGCGGCGACGGCGGTGATGGGGATGGTTTTTATTCAGTTAAAAAAAGACCACCACCAACTACCCCCGGGAAAAATCAAAGTTTTTTTCCCTTTTTAAAAACTTAAATTACGCTAATTTAAATGTCCTAAACTAAATTTTTTTAATAAAATTTTGGGCTTACACCATCCAGGGAAAAAAAAAGGTTTATATCTTAAAAAAAGGGTTTTATTACATTGCCAAAAATTCCAAATCTTCAAAAGAATATATATATATATATATATATATATATATATATATATATATATATATATATATATATATAAACAATAATGAAGAATAAGACACTTGTGTAGATTGCGAATCTTTATTGGGGGAAACGTTTCGGCAGCCCTTTACTTCATCAGTCCAATATGGGGGAAAAAAAGTGAAGATGTGAAAGAGTTGGGTGTACTCAAGGTCCCTCAGCCTCAAGATGATGTGTTCAGTCCATCAGTCTTGAAAAAAATTTAAAAAACTATTTTACCGAAAGAATTTAAAACTGGGGCAGGTGAGGGGAAACATTTGGGGGGCGGCGTCACTGATAAAAAAAATCCACTAGCTGCTGACACTTTTCCCCCTTCCCAAGACTTTTCAAGTCTCATCTACCTGTCTTTTTTTAAAACCCTTTATATAAAAAAACAACGAAGTGAAAAAAAACCCCCGAAAAAAAATGGGAGTCAGACGGCATAATAAGAAAAAGGGGGGAACACTGCAGAGGCCTGCTGGCCCAAGTGTCAATAATCGTGGGCTTCGACTATTAAAAATTTTTTTCCAGCAGATATCAAATATTCCCCAAACAAGAGTAGACGTACTGAAGTGTACAAATGGAAGACAGGAATAAAAAAAATGGATATAAATAACGTGCTAAAAAAATATAATAATGATGGGACTCTCAGCAATGGGTTAAAGTTAAATTTATCTAGGATATAGGAAAGCACTGGTTTGGCAAAAAAATTTAGATGAGTAAAAAAAACTTCCAAAGAGTTAGAACTCGGGGGAAAAAAATTTAAAAAAAAAGGGCGGAAAAAAGCCTGAGTAGGTGTGGGGGGGGTGTAAGTTGAGCTTACCTAGCATGGGCCAGAAGCCTGCCGTAGTCTCCTTCTTATGATCTTTAAGGGGGCGAAACTGGATCACTACCTCCCACTGTACAAGACCCAAAACTGTCATGGATATTGGGCTGGGGGGCCCAAAAACCTGGTTGACTTTTACCTTTGATATACCTTTAAAAAGCTTGGGGGTTTATCTACTCTCTGACCCCGGGATTGGGAAAGGGTCTGGTGCTTGCCTGATAAAAACCCGATTGTTGCTGTTGGATCCCGTTTTAGAGCCATTAATTAACGACATATGCAGTAATCTTCTATTATTATTATTATCATTATTATTTTGGGGGAAGCCAGTGTGGATTATTCATCCAAGGAATGCGGGGGGTTTTGGGATCACCCATCCCTTATGACGGATCAAGGTAAAAAAAGGAACTTCAGTATTGCAGGGGGGGCCATAAGACTGGTAAAGGTGGAGAGGACCCCCCGTAGAAAATACAACATTGCGTGATTTTGCTTCGGGGAAAAAAGGTTGGCCCCGTTAAGGAAGAAATGTGGGTCAGTAAACAGACTTAGCGCCTTTTTCCCCGGGGAAGGGGCCCCGCCCCAGGCTACTGGGTCACGCATTCTCCCCCTTTGTTTCAAGACGGGCCCAGGGCTGGTGGGCCCCAAAAGCCCTTTTTTTTAAAAAGAGATTTTTTTTAACCCCCCGGCTGCCCCCCACCGATGTAATCCCCCCCCCAAAAAAAAAAAAAAGGAAAACATATTCCTGCAAGAATGCAGTTCAGCGTGCTACCGGGCCCCCAAATAGCCTGACTGATCAAGTCATCAACCAGGATGCCTGGTCCGAGACTGATCCACAGAGACCATCATTTAGCCCAAACAAGTGAAAAGCGTTTACATCGTTAAAAAACCCGATCAAGCGTAGTAACAAACGCAAAAAAAAAACAACACATAATAAACCCTTTTTACTTGACCCCGGGAAACTGGGGCTAACCTTCCCTTCCTTAGACCCAAACCTTACTGCCTCTATACAAACTCCTCCCTTTCCCCCCAAATATAACACCCCAGAAAAGGGGGGAAATTTTCATCAAAAACCCAAAAGCAAAACCCCAGTATCGACAAATTTGTAACCTGGGTGTTCACCTGGCTGGTACAGAATTTTTTTAAAGGGTCCACTTTCCCCTTTCAATGATTTTTAAATTTTTTTATATTTTTCCCATATCAACAATAAATTCTGATGAGAACCGTTATTTTTAATATTTATCCTCCCGGGTACAGCATCCCCGGGGTATAACGGATGCAGACTATTTCAAAAAAGAAATTTTTTAGGGTTAAAGGGCGAACTTTTTAAAAAAAATCTTAACGATAGTGTAGTGTCATAAACCCAGAAATGTAGAAAATGGCCCCAAAGTAGAAAATATGGCTTATTTTAAAAAAAGATAGTAGAAAAGGGTGATAAACAGATTTAAATTTAATCCACGGGAGAAAGATACTCAGGATATAAATTGTCTGTATATTTCGCCCCCTTCGGGTCTTCTTCACCCAGAAGGGGTCGGAAATATACAGCCCCTTTTTAAAAAACCCCAGTTCCCCGGCACTGTCCGCACCTCTCTGTTTCTTATCCTCATAACAGGCATAGATAAAAACCCCCCTCACAGTTTTTTTTATCATCTGCTGATAACACAAAAAAAACAAAAAGTCACTACGGGGAAGACACTAAAAAATTTTGGGAAAATATAAAAAGGATTTTCCAAATGGGCAATGGAGAACAACATGACGTTCAATGGTATAAGTTCCAGCTGCTTAGGTAGGGAAAAAAATAAGGAAAATAAAAAAAAAACACTGTATACAAAACTCCCAAAAGAATCGTCAAAAGAATAAAAAGGAAACGTAAAAATTGAGAAAAAATTTTCAGTTGACATTTCTTTCAAAGAATATAAGGCAAAGGTCCGACATGGGAAAGGGTGACGGGGGGTAATAAAAAATTTTAAAACAAGGGAAATAGTGCCAATGGAAACACTTTTAAATAGCTCTGTTTCCCCCATTGGAATATTGCTCAGTGATGACGGCTCCATTCAGGGCAGGAGAAATATCAGGCTGGAACAAATCAGAGATCGTTTACGGCCGGAGCGGGGGGGAAAAACCCTGAAAATATTATTTGGAAGGTGCTTGGGGGGCCCTTACCTGGAGTCTCCGGAGGGTATTCCGGGGGTCGACGTCCCCGCAGCCCGGTTTTGACCAGGCCTCCCGGTGGATCAGGGCCTGATCAACGAGGCTGTTACTGCTGGCTGCAGAGTCCAACGTACGAACCACGCCCCCGGGGGGGTCTGGCATGACTTTGGTAAACTGTCCCCTCCCTCTTGAAGGCAACCAGAGGTCTATGGTAATGCCCCCCTTTTTGGGTGGTGGGGGGTGTTGAACACCCCTTTAAATCTGGGCACTGCCTTAACAATATACTGGAGCAAAAAAGTAATGGGAAAAAAAGATAAACCCCGGAAAAGCAAAGGGAGTGGCACAAAAGAAACACTTTTCAACATTCGTGGCCAGATTATTCAACATCTTCAGATGTTTAATAATCTGGGGAAAGGGGGAATATCAAACTGGGGAAAAAAAAGAAATCTTTAAAAGGGAAAATGGACAAGTATCTTCACCAAAAGCCAGATCAACCAGGTGTAATGGATACGTGGCGCTGCGGCCCCTAACAGCAACAGCCTGGTTGTGTCAATGTGGGTTACTTTGAGTACTGACAAAGTGTTCATTAAAAATTGTTATTCGATGTAAGATTTTTTAAGAACAAAGAAAATAAATACAACAATATCTATTAGCACCATCAACAACAGAAAAAAAAAGAAATTGTATCCAAAAAAAAAATCTGTACCAAAGAACAAAAAAATTATTTTTAATTAGTGGGATAAAACTGGAACACTACGCGCAGAGACCCCCCCCTTTTTAAATACTTTTAAATAAGTAATCACAAAACATATCAAGACACCTTACGAAATTTCCCGGGGGTCTGTCGTCTCTGTGTCTTGTGTGTCTGACTGTCCGTCTGTGTTTTTCGGGGGAAGTGCCAGCCTGGCGTCCATCCCCAATCAAACAAATAAACGGGGGAAAAAGATTAAAAATCGTGAATAAGGTTTATAAATCGGGGAAATATTGGGTAAAATTTTTGGGTTTTCCCAAGGCTGCTCCGGGGGGCTTTTTTTTCCCCTGACGGTGCGCCATCTTGAGCCCAATGTAAATGTTTTTAAAGTTCGCTTAACCTCGCATACTTTTTTTGTCATTTTTTGTAAGTTCCCTTCCTACATGGTGAGAGAAAAAAAAAAAAAAAAAATTTTGTTTTTTATCACCATGTAGTTGCGGGAAACAGACGTGTCTCGTGGCCCCCAGTGTTCAGTACCACTATAGTCATGGGCCCAAAAAAAGCAAGATTAATGAACACATGATATGACAAGTGCACCCCCGGGGGTCTATCACCATAGCTCTCCTCTGGGGTTGAACCAATGAAAATTGCTCGACATTTGTCATAACATCATCTGCCCAGAAATCTTATTCTTAACCACCCCATTTTTTGGGGTGCCTTCCTGGGGTGTTGGCGTGCGTGTCCCCGGCACTTTCTGTGCGTGTAAACACAAGTTCATAAATCCATCGTATGTGCAAAACTCAAAAATTTTCCCCCGAAGGTAGCCAGAGTTACCACCCACATGTCGAGACAAGAGTAAAAGGTAGAAAATATAAATATTTTTTTTTTTCGATGTGCGATACTTTTTCTGGTAGTATGAATTTTATGTGCCAGATGTGTGAGTTTTTTTGAAACATTGTGGGGGCTTTCTGTTTAGATCAACTGTTCACCGGGGTATGATAAAGGGTTTTTGAAAACCGACAAGTTAAAGATTGAGGCACTTATGCAACATATGGGAATCTTTATTAAGGAAACGTTTCGCTGTTATGCAACATTGCTGATACTGATAGGTAAAATTACCGACTGAATTTTAAAAAATAGTATAAAATATCGACAGGTTGTTAGGTAAGACACATTTGAAACAGATGGTATCTTTATAAAGATACCTAACTTTCTTACCGATTTTTGTTATGTAGATGGACACAAAACTAACGAGACCGTTGTTATGGTTACCCCTGCTGGGGGCTTTATAAAACCATTTTAAAAAAGTTCCTCTGATAAAAAACGGAAGAAAGTAAAATGTAGTTCGGTGAAGGTTAGGTGTCAAGATAAAGTTTGGGGGCCCCGGCGAAAAGTAGCGGCAATGTCTCATTAGTTGAAAAAATGGTATGATAATGCCGACAAGCGGGGGAAAAAAAAGACCACATCAGTTAAGGGCATTCTTTAAAAGGGAAAAAGTTTGCAATTTGGATATAGTGTAATTATTCCAAATATTACCCGTTCTGGAGACCGCTGTAACATGATGTTGACAGCCCTTCTCAAACCAAAACCCCTCTCAACACAATTGTACTACTGCTACTGCTACCCTCGCGCCTTTTCACCCGACTCCTGTCACTATATATACTCGTTTCTTGGTTATCCCTGTATCAGGATTGAAGAAACCCCTCGTGGCGAAACGTTTCATTTAATAAATGTCCTGCACTGTACATTAGTGCCTTTTTTTCCCCGTCTCATTAGTTTTTTTTTGTCCATTTACATGGGGGCTAAAAAAGGTATACTTGGAGTATATCTGGAAAGGGCCCCGGGGGGCAACGCCCCCGCGGGCCCCGGGCGGACCAGGCCTCATGGTGGATCAGGGCCTGATAAAAAAGGCTGTTACAAAGGGGCCCCCCGCAAACCGACGTACGAGCCACAGCCCGGTTGGTGGGGGCTGACTTTGGTTCTTGCCCCGTGCCTTAAAAAACAGCCAGGGTCTTTTGGGGGAACCCCCTCTTTTTATGCTGGGAGGCAGTTGAACTGTCTTGGGCCCCTGACCTTATTATTTTGTCTCTTATCGTCTGGGCCCCCTTCCCCTTTTTTGGGGGATGTTGCATCGTCTGCCAAATCTATTGCTTTCATAGGGTGATTTTCGTGTGCAAGTTTGGTACTAACCCCCAAGGTTTTTCCCCAAATGTATATGATCATTATCTCCCGCCTGATTTTCCCCAAAGGGGGACAGGTTGAGGAATTTCCCCAAACGTTTTTAGTAATTGGGGTTTTTTTTCGCAGTTATACGTGTCTTTTAAGGTTCGCTGTACATTTTCTAGGTAAAAAAATTTTTACCTGCCTTAAAAAAGGGGCTTTTAAAATTTTGCCCCCAATATTCCAGCCTAGATAGAACAAGCGACATGAAGAGTGTCATCATGGGCTTGGCATCCCTAGTTTTGAAGGTTCTCATTATCCATCCTGTTATTTTCTGGCAATGTGATTGATACAATGTTATGGTCTTTGAAGGTGATTATTTTTTGCTCTATTGTGTGGCTGGAATTTTTTTTAAAAATCCTATGTATTTTTTAAATTTTCCCCACGTTTTCCATATCGGGTAAGGGGAAATTTCTCATCATTAAAAATCCATATTGTTTTCTGCGGCCCATTTAAAGATTTGGTTGATGTCGGGGGGAGTCTTGCGGTGTCTTCAATGGTGGACACTGTCATGCAAATTCGGGTGTCATCTAAAAAAAAAGACACGGCGCTGTGGCTAATACCTTTTCTATGTCAGATATGGAGGGGGGCGAGTACTGTGCCTTGTGGAACAGAGTTTTCCCCCAAAACCCCCTTAGACTTTACTCTGTTTCCCTACTCTTTGTGTTCTTTGTTAGGAAATTATAGACCCCTCTGCCAATTTTTCCCCCTTTTATTCCTTTATCACGCATTTGTGTGTTTTTAAAAGGTCACCCCTTTAAAAAGGGTTTGCAAAGTCGGGGGTATATTACATCTGCATTTGTTTGTCTTCTAGAGCACCCCGGACCTTGTCGTAGTGGTCCAGTAGTTGGGACGACAGGAGCGACCTCTCTAAACCCATGCCCCTGGGTTGTGTAACTGATGGGTATCTAGATGGGTGGCGATCTTGCTTTTAAAAATCCTTTCAAAGTTTTTATGATATTGGATTTACCCTATTGGTCTGTGTTTTTGTTTGCTTTACGCCGCCTTTGTGGGGGGGTATGTCTTTTTTTTTAGAAATTTTGTGGGCGCCCCCAGTGTCCATGCTCCCTCTCCTTGGATGTTAAAGCGGATAGGGGCGTCTTCAATTCTTGATAAACACGGAGTTCCATGAGTCTGGGCCGGGGGCAGGGTGCATGGGCGGGGTATTTTCGCATTTTCGAAGTCTTTCGTCAGGATAATGTCGATAGGTTTGTGTCTCCAAATTATGTGGCACTCTAAAAAAAAAATCATTTAGGTTTTCGACTCTCAATCTGGTTAGCGGCTCGAAAAACCAGTCATATTGGGACGAGTACTGTTTGGGGATAAGAAAAAAATACTTTGGGGTTTCTTTCGATTTATTTATGGCTTTTAGTTTTCCCCCGCATTTTGACCCTGTAAGATTCCTTTGCTTTAGTTCGATTTTGATATTTCGCTGACCAGTGTCTCCTAATTGCAGATAATTGGCATTTTTTAGCCGCTCTGTTTTTTTTTCCTTTCCCGTATGGGAGTGCCTTTTTTTTCTAGTTTACATCTTCTCCTTTTTTTTAAAAATTATGCCTTGAGCATCCCTGGGAGTGCAAAAAGGGGTTAATCTGTTCTAGCATAGGTTGGGATCTGTGTTGCTTAGGCTTTTTTCCCCGGTTTATATCATTTAGGACCTGGTTTACTTGGTCCCACTTTATGTTTTGTTATTGAATTTAATTTGGTGAAGGCCCTCGCGACTGATAAATTTTGTCGGCGGGGGCGCATACATGTCTAACCTCTATTATGTTTTGGTCAAAAGTATATTGTTTTTGATATGGTAATTTCGTATCAGCCCCATCATTATTAGTGAAGATGGGTTTATGTATTCTAATCTTGTTGGTTTTTTATTTTTTTGGGTTTTAAAAGTCAATTTTGCAGAGTTTAAAAGCTGTGTGTGTGTGTGTGTGTGTGTGTGTGTGTGTGTGTGTGTGTGTGTGTGTGTGTGTGTGTGGGGGGGGGGGGGGACGATTTTCACGGCTGCCTCCTTTTCCCCTCTGCTACAACATTATTTGCAATATTCCCCCTTTTTTGGTGCCTTAGGTTGAAATCCCCAGGGCAAGATGATGGGGGCGGAGGTGGAATTTTTTTCAGACTTTGGAAAATTTTCAAAAGCTGTTCCGGGAATTGTTGGGACTTTTCATCCGGGGTTTATACAACCACGATGACCGATTTTGGTTCTCGTCTTTACTGCAAAAAATTTAACTACATCATTTGAGGCATTTATTAGTTCTGAGCATATGGATCTTGAATACAGGCCAACCCCCCCCCCTTTTTTGCATGTTCACTTCGCATCTGTATGGGGTTTTACCGGGATCCATTTTCATTGTCCAAGTGATCCTTTATGTGGGTTCTGTGAAAACCGCGAACATTGGTTTGACTTGTAAGCAGTCCACGGATGTAAGGTATTTTGTTGTTCGTTGCTGGTTTGGGCCCTGTATTTTGCAAAAAAAGAATGTCCGGATTGGTGGTATAGGGGAGGGATGGGTATTTTTTTTTGGCACTAATATCTATTGTTTTATGGAGGCCATCGACTGTGTTCCCCCCCCAGAAATGATCGGTTGGGTACGATTTTTTTTCCTGCCATTTTTTTTTCCCTTTTTGGGGCAAAAAAAAAAACCCCCCCTCTGGGTGGCTGTGGCTACCCGGTTTTCCCATGGTCTGGGTTTTTTGTATATTCTTGCCCTTTAGGTATACCTTTTATATACCTTTAAGATTTCGAGTATCACCCCTGGGGCCCGCCAGGGGGCCAAAAGGGTCGTCGGTGCTGCCTGGTAACCAGGCTTTTTCTCCCCGGCCCCCCCCCCCACATATCCATCACAGCCTGGTTGATCTGGCACCCGATGAAAATACTTTCAGTTTCCCCCTTGAAGGCTTCTACACTGGTTCCAGCCGTGTTTCGGGTATCTTCTGGTAAGATGTTGAATAGTCTGGGACCCCGGATGTTAATACAGTGCTCCCCTATTGTCCCCACCGCACCCCTGCTCCTCACTGGGTTTATTTTACACTTTCTCCTATATCTCTCACTCCAGTATGTTGTTATGGCAGTGTGCAGATTTGGGACCAGGCCCTCAAGTACTTTCCAAGTATATATTATCATGTATCTCTCTCTCCTCCGCTCCAATGAGTACATGTTCAAGACTTGAAGGCGTTCCCAATAATTTAGATGTTTCAATGGCTCAATGTGAGCCGTAAACGATCTCTGAATTTGTTCCAGCTCTGATATTTCTCCTGCCCTGAACGGGGCCGTCAGCACTGAGCATTATTCTAAGTGAGGGAGCACTAGCGATTTGAAGAGTGTCACCATCGGCATTATTTCCCTTGTTTTGAAAGTTCTCAATACCCACCCCGTCATCTTCCTGGCTGTTGTGATCTTTGTCTTGTAATGGTCTTTAAAAGACAGATCAGCAGACATAATTATTCCCAAGTCCTTTACGTGTTCCTTTCGTTCTATGTGATGACCCTCTTGTGTTTTGTATATAGTGTTCCTTTTGAGTTCTGTGCCTGGCAATATAAGTTATAGCACTGTCTTTCCTGAACTGAAGAGTGACACATTTCAGGGTGGAAAAGCTTACAGAAAGGGAGGTTGCATTTCCCTGTTGTCATAAGGGCACGGCATTTTCTGGGGTGGTCAAAGTTGCACATCCCATCTGTTTTTCCAGATAGTCCATGCCTGCAGATGCCAAGTGCATATAATTTGCATAGGCCTGGTTTCTGTTTGCCTTGGTTTTTTGTGACTGTATTCCCTGCTGGTGCGTGTTTTCCTGTCTTATTTATATCTTCACTGGTACTAACAATGGAGCTTTCACCAGTTATTTCTGGCAATTTATCTTCACTATTTCTAGGGGCATCCCCTTGTTTACTATCTCCCGTGGTATTGCTAGTTTGTAACATTGGTTTTTTCATGTCCTTGTCTACACCTGTTTCCCCACTACAGCTCCTGTCTCCCTCCAGGCCACTAACATTCAATTCTCCATTCTTACAGTTACTGTCTACCAGGACAGCATCTGCACCAGGGGCGATAGCACCATCCGGCCCAGACTTTTTATTTTCCCATCTGTTATAGAATGCTTTCGGGTTTTCCATGAAGGCTGTTTTGATGGTATCATCCTTTAATACCAATGTGATTTTATTCCACAATTGGATCTCATTTGGGCATACCCAAAAACACTTCCCTGATTTAATACCTCTTGTAGATAATTCTTGGATATCTGCACAGTATATAATACCGACAGGATGAAGAATTGACACATGTGCAACATCTGGGTATCTTTATTTCTATATACCCAGACGATACATGTGTCTAATTCTTCGTCCATTACCAACATAAACGAAGTCAGCCACGTGTACACACCGAAGAAGATCAGATATAGAGAGAGAGCGTAGGAGATGGTACAGGAGAAGAAACGGTTACTGAATTGCTGAAAAACACAGTTATGTTGCAACAGAGGAGAGATAGCCTTAACCGAGAGATCACAGAATTAGAGCACAAACTTAAGATGTCATACCTGACAGAAGAAGTACAAAGGGAACAAAAGAGCCATACAGGATATTGCAAGAAACCCAAAATATTTCTACTCCTATGCAAAATCCAAGCTAAGAACTACCTGTAGAATTGGACCATTATTGAGAGGAGATTCGTATACGGACGATGAACAGGAAATGAGTGAAATTCTAAAAGAACAGTATGAGTCAGTGTTCAGCAACCCACTAAATGACAGCAAGGTAGAAAATGCAGAAATATTTTCACTCCAGCAGAAGGCTGCGCAGACCACCTAACCGACATTAGTACAAATCCATAGATTTCGAAAAAGAAATGGCCAACATGCCCACTCACTCAGTACCTGGACCAGATTCATGGAATGCTTTATTTATAAAGCAGTGCAAAGTACCATTAGCAAGAGCCCTTAGTATTCTGTGGAGAAAGAGCTTAGATCTAGGTGAAATTCCAGAGGCCTTAAGAGTGCAGACATAGCTCCTTTGCATAAGGGAGGTAGTAGAGCACTAGCTAAAAATTACAGACCAGTAGCCCTCACTTCTCACATCATAAAAATCTTTGAAAGAGTGATGAGACGGCAGATTACAAAGTTCATGGACCAGCACAACCAACATAACCCGAACCAGCATGGCTTTAGAGCGGGTCGATCATGCCTGTCACAGCTGCTGAACCATTATGACAGAATTACGGAGGCATTGGAGGACGACCAAAACGCAGATGTGATTTACACAGATTTTGCAAAGGCGTTTGACAAATGCGATCATGGAGTGATAGCGCACAAAATGAGGGCCATAGGCATTACGGGAAGGTAGGCAGATGGATTTTGAGTTCCTAACACAAAGAACACAAAAAGTAGTAGTGAACAGGGCAAGATCCAGCATCAGCGAGGTCAAAGCTCAGTGCCCCAAGGCACTGTCCTGGCACCTCTGCTGTTTCTCATCCTCATAGCAGACATAGATAAAAACACCCAGCACACTTTTGTATCATCATTTGCAGATGACACTAAAATAAGCATGAAAGTCACTACGGTAGAGGACACTGAAAAATTACAGGAGGACATAAGCAGGGTCTTCCAATGGGCAGTGGAGAACAACATGACGTTCAATGGTGATAAGTTTCAGCTGCTTAGGTATGGAAAAAATGAAGAACTCAAAAGGAACACTATATACAAAACGCAAGAGGGTCACCACATAGAACGAAAGGAACACGTAAAGGACTTGGGAATAATTATGTCTGCTGATCTGTCGTTTAAAGACCATAACAAGACAAAGATCACAACAGCCAGGAAGATGACGGGGTGGGTATTGAGAACTTTCAAAACAAGGGAAATAATGCCGATGGTGACACTATTCAAATCGCTAGTGCTTCCTCACTTAGAATACTGCTCAGTGCTGACGGCCCCGTTCAGGGCAGGAGAAATAGCAGAGCTGGAACAAATCAGAGATCGTTTACGGCTCACATTGAGCCATTGAAACATCTAAATTTTGGGAACGCCTTCAAGTCTTGAACATGTACTCATTGGAGCGGAGGAGAGAGATACATGATAATATATACATGGAAAGTACTTGAGGGCCTGGTCCCAAATCTGCACACTGCCATAACAACATACTGGAGTGAGAGATATGGGAGAAAGTGTAAAATAAACCCAGTGAGGAGCAGGGGTGCGGTGGGGACAATACGGGAGCACTGTATTAACATCCGGGGTCCCAGACTATTCAACATCTTACCAGAAGATATCGAAACACGGCTGGAACCAGTGTAGAAGCCTTCAAGGGAAACTGGACAAATATCTTCACCAGGTGCCAGATCAACCAGGGTGTGATGGATATGTGGGGCAGCGGGCCTCCAGCAGCAACAGCCTGGTTGACCAGGCAAGCACCAGACGAGCCTGGTTGACTCCTCCTCCTCCTCCTCGTCTTCCTATATTCTCAGAGATCAATACGACCACCACAAGCAAAAAGGAAATTCTCTGCAGTGAGAACTAGTGTTATCGCACTAGGAGTAGTGGTCGGCATTTCCTGACAGCTCATCCAAACAGGTTGTCCAGTCAGGAGGGTAGGCTCGGTACAGCATGCCTCACCGCTCCCCCCAAACCCCCCGACTGAGTTCTGGCCTCTTACCTCTTAAGAAAGAATGAGCACTGCGGCAGGCCTACTGGGCTATGCTAGGCAGTGCTCCTACTCATATATTTATCTAACCTAGTTTTAAACCTACACGTTTTAACTTCAATGACGTTACTCGGGAGTTTGTTCCCTCATCCACAACTCTAAACCACTGCTTTAATATATATTTTCTAAATCTAAATTTTCTATCTTGAACGCACTGCTGCGAGTCCTGTCTTGGTCAGATATATTTTTAGCACAGTTCAAGACAATGAAAGAACCTTTCGCCACACGTAGAGTCTTAAGAAATATTGATAAATTAGACACATGTGCAACACTTGGGTATCTTTTAAGGAAACGTTTCGCCACACAGTGGCTTCATCAGTCCTATACAAAGAAAAATAATGAAAATCGGAAGGAGATTGGGTAATCAGTCCCTCAGCCTGATTACCTCAAAGCTCCTTCCGATCTTCTTCTCCATCAGCGCCGTCTTAGCCAACTTGTACATGGAACACCTAGAGGCTGAACACTTCGCCAACATCATCCCCTCAAGCGTCACTTGGTTACGTTACGTGGACGACGTCCTCGTAATAACTCCCAAACGTTTTGATGTACGGAATCTTCAGGCGAGACTCAACGCAGTTGAACCGGCGATCCAGTTTTCACTGAAGAAGAATCAATGACAAGCTCCTTTTCTAGACGTTCTCATTCAAAATTAGATAACAATCTAAGATTTCAACTTTGCCGGAAACCTACAAATAAAAATGATCTCCACACTTCTATTCCAGTCAAGATACTAAGACCAAAAGAGGCATCAACATCAGGTTTCTTGACGAGGAATGTATACATTCACCAAACCTTCACTGATTTACATTTTCCTTCCTTTTTCATCAAAGATTACAAGAAAAAGAGCTTTCAGATCATTAATTCTCCACGCGTCAACACCACTCCAAACAAAGTTATAATTCTCCCCAGCCAGGTTGCATCCAACATTTCTAAAGTATTTGCACAAGCTAACACTAAGGTCGCCATAACTTCCAGCACCATGAACCAGGGCAACGCAGGGTTTACACTATACCCTGTGGAGGCTGTGACAGGATTTATATAGGTGAAACAGCAAAGGGAAACCCCGAAACACGCCTCGGTGAACACATTAATGCATGTGGAACGATAACTTGAATAACGCCTGCGTACAACACCGAAAATCCACCAGTCATCTCATGAAATTCAGGGACGCCCGATTAGTGATCAAAGAACCCAATTTCCGCAACATAAGTGCCTTGACTCAGCATTAATTGCTGTTTCTAACACAATTAAACAAAACAAAGGCAGCTTTATCATGTCTGAAGTCTTAGCGAAAATCCTCCTGAAAACAGTAAAGCCCTGCCATACATAGTCTCTGCTGCCTATATTACACAAGCACATTACAGAGGAGGAACACTGAAACAGACCTCAAATCCAACCACCAATATTTGTTTGTTCTACCATATTGTATTACTACTAACCACTATTAACGTCACTCTAAGCCTATATATCCCTCTGTGTCCATGTATTGTTTGTAACGGCTTGACAAAGCTCCCGGAGAGCGAAACGTTGCCACAATAAAATGTCACATTGGTTCCATTTTTGTCCCGTAACATATTGTCTGTAATTTTTAAAAATTAATACATTCTTCTTTGTATTGGACTGATGAACCACTGTGTGGAAACGTTTCCTCAATGAAGATACCCAAGTGTTTGTGTGTCTACTTTATCAACTTTCAGTTCTCTGAACCATTTATCCACATGGGGGGGGGGGGGGGGAAAAATGGGTTATTTTACATAGCTCTGATCAGCCAGGTTTTGCTGTTTACAATAGACTGTCGGTAGCCAAAAGCCTACTGATCAAACCAGCAAGCTGGTCGATAACCTGGCCGCGAAACTGACCCTAAAACTGTGAAGGTGTGACTTACCTGGATGACTGCCTCACACACAGCTGCCATTCAGTCCTGCGGGAAAACAAGAGGAAATATAGTTAATTAAGTGTGTTGATCCACCAATAATAATAACATCGAAGTGTTTTACACACGCAGTTTGACCCAATTACATTCACACGCATGCATCCAGTGATGCCAGGAGCTGAGTCTCACCATTGAAAACACAACTCTGGTAAAAGACACACACCGGGGGGTGATGGTGGAGGGGGGCCCCCATACATTTTTTTAAAAGAAGGGGTAAAAAAAAGGGTTTTTGGGAGAGGGGTTCTGGAGACCAGCGAAGGGCGGGGTCATGGCAAAAATTCACCCCCCCCCCAAAAAAGGGGTGGCACACATATATATATATATATACATAGGTCGGGGGGGAAAGGGTTTGGGGGAAAATAATCGGAAAAGGGATGGGAGGGGAAGGGGGTGCGGGGGAAGGGGGGAAATGATTTAAAAAAAGGGGAAAAGGGTGAAGGGTAGGTGGAGGAAAAAAGGGGGATTGATGGACTGGTGTGGTAGGGGAGGGGGGTGGGTTAGTGGAAAATGGTGATTGGTGAGGGGTTTGATGGTGGTAGAGTGGGGGTGGTGATAGCACAAATCTTTCCCCCTTAAAAAAAAAAAAAAATTTTAAAAAAATTTGTAAAAAAACCCCGAAGGGCCAGGGGTTTACCACATTGCTTCCCCAAAGTCAGGGGGCCGTTACAAGTCTAGTGGGCTTAAAAGTCTAGTGGGCGTGGCTAAAAAGTGGGGGGGGCCCCAGTAGGCGATCAAGTTTAGTGGACGCAGCTACAACAATATTGTAGGCGTAACTACAACAGAGTTTTGTGGAACGTCACAAGTCATTTATCCCGGGTGGGCGTCTTTGTAAAAAAAGACCCGGAGAAAAAAAAAGTAGAAAAAAAAAACGGGGAAATGAAAAAACCTAAAGTAAATACAACCCCCGACCAACTAAAAAACCTATTTAAAAAAAAATTTCCCCCGTTGCTGAAGAGAAAAATTTTCCCCCCGGGAAAAAAAAAGAATCACTTTAGGTGTTATTAAAAAAAAAAAACTATTTTAAAATTAAATTTTCCCCAAATCTAAAAATTTTTCTAAAAAAAAAGAAAATTATAAATTCACTTTAAAAGGGCCCCGGGGGGGAAAAAGGGGGGGGAAAAAAAACCCCCCTCTCTTTCCTCACTAAGAAGAAATGTTCTTATAATTAAACGTTTACCTTTTGGGAAAAATTTACATTCCTTATTTTTTTCTCCCTTTTTCTCTTTTCAACCCCCTCCTTTACCCTTTTATTCAAGATGGTCTAGGTAGAAGTACTTTTAGATAATTCTTTCAGCAGCTAACATGGTGTGCACTGGAAGTTTTGTCTCTCTTTTCTCCCCCTTGGGTTTATATACAGTGGTTCAGATCCATTTTTTTAACTTGATAGCTGGATACCTTTTGGTTTCAAGAACTCTTTTTTCTCAAAGTCCCGGGGGTTTTTGGGGCAGACTTTTCGTTGACTGTCTATCAACTGGCTATTTTGCTAATGACTCGCAAGCCTTATTTCTATTTTTGGACCTAATTTTTTTTTAACCCCACCTCCTAATTTTCTGTTTTGGGGGACATGAAACTGAAATGTCGATAGGGGAAAACCCCCTAGGGGAAAAATAACCCTTTTACTTGTGAGGGGCCCCTTTTATTTTTCCACAATATTTATGTAAAAAAACAAGTTATCGGCATAGGTTCCATAGACTGGTTTTGTCCATCTTGAATAGGGGAAAAAAATTGCAAAATCAACAAACAAAAATCAGAACCCCGCCCATAGCATGTGGAAATTTCCCCCGGTGGTATTCTGGGTCCCTTTTTTTTCTATGTTATGTAAACGAAGCCCATCAGTGTCAAGTGCAAACTCCCCGTGTGCGGATGACGGTGCTCTGTTAGTGTCAGGTAAAGACCCACAAGATTAGCTAATGTAATAACACTAGAACTGAGTCCTGCAGCAAATGGTTATAAAACAAACTATCTTACAAA
>WNWK01036951.1:0-18815 GCA_009830355.1 Cherax destructor
GTGTGCATAAATGGGGTTAAATCCGAATGGGAACTTGTAACAAGTGGTGTTCCACAGGGATCAGTCTTAGGCCCATTGTTATTTATAATATATATCAATGACCTTGACGAGGGAATTACTAGTGATATGAGCAAATTCGCCGACGACACGAAGATAGGTAGGATAATTGATTCAAACATAGATGTCATAGAACTTCAGGAAGATTTAGACAAACTTAATTCGTGGTCAGAAAAGTGGGAGTTGCAGTTCAATGTAGATAAATGCAAGGTTCTGAAGCTCGGGAGTGTCCATAACCCAAGCACTTATAAGTTAAATAACGTAGAACATAGCCATACAGATTGCGAGAAGGACTTGGGAGTGATGGTAAGCAGCAACCTTAAACCAAGACAGCAATGCCTAAGCGTACGTAATAAGGCAAATAGATTACTGGGATTTATATCAAGAAGTGTTAGCAACAGAAGTCCAGAGGTTATATTACAGCTTTATACATCATTAGTAAGGCCTCACCTAGATTACGCAGCTCAGTTTTGGTCTCCATATTACAGAATGGACATAAATTCGTTAGAAAACATTCAGCATAGAATGACTAAATTAATACATAGCATTAGAAATCTTCCTTACGAAGAAAGATTTGGACATAAATTCATTAGAAAACATTCAGCGTAGAATGACTAAATTAATACATAGCATTAGAAATCTTCCTTACGAAGAAAGATTTGGACATAAATTCGTTAGAAAACATTCAGCGTAGAATGACTAAATTAATACATAGCATTAGAAATCTGCCTTACGAAGAAAGATTGAAGACCCTAAAATTACATTCACTTGTAAGACGTAGAATGAGGGGAGACATGATAGAGGTATACAAGTGGAAAATGGGTATTAACAAAGGGGATATAAATAAGGTCTTGAGGATATCTCTCCAAGAGAGAACCCGCAATAATGGATTCAAGTTAGATAAGTTTAGATTTAGAAAGGATATAGGAAAGTATTAGTTTGGAAATAGGGTAGTTGATGAGTGGAACAGTCTGCCTAGTAGGGTTATTACAGCTAGGACCTTGGGTAGTTTCAAATTTAGGTTGGATAAATTCATGAGTGAGAGAGGTTGGATTTGAGTGGGACTCGCGCATCAGTGGGTAGAATTGTCAAAGCTTATTTTTTGGGTAGCATTGAAAATTGGGTTGAGCAAATATTCTGTTAGTGGGACGGATTGTGAAGGACCTGCCTAGTATGGGCCAACAGGCCTGCTGCAGTGTTCCTCCTTTCTTATGTTCTTATGTTCTTAAGTGTACAAAGACAAGGCTTGTCGCCCTCAATCATCAATTCTTGTGTCACCGCCTGTGCAACCCTCCGTCACTTTTGCTGCAGCCGTCCAGCAATCAGCACACAAGGCTAGGACGAACAGCAAACCTCAGACCAAGCCGAATCAAAATGGCAGGTCAGGTTATGACAGGTGGGCTAGCAAGACGACTTTGCCAACGTCTCCTCCATCTAAGTCCAAGCGTCCTAAGCACACACCACCGTCAGCACCACCCGCGGTGGTTACCTGTTTTAACTGCAGTAAAAAGGGTCATTACCGTTCTGAGTGTTATAAACCTCAGCCCCCACGCCGTGATAATCACTGTCCCTGTGCGCAGCACCGGGAAGGTGATTGTTTTTACCACCATACATCCAGTCATACCTCCAGTGAGTGCCACAAGTTGCGCAGCATCTTGTCGGCGCACCACGGCTAGCGCTCCCCGCCCAGAGCCCGAGCTAGCCGGAGCCCCTCCAGTTGTTCGGGGGAAGAGACGCGCCAGAAAAATCATGCAAAGAGATAGTCACCCTGTAGGAGTCGCTGTATGCCGTCCCTGTCTGCAATGCGTTCGCCGCCCTGGGCAGTGACACGCTTGCCGACAGCATGGAAACAGAGTGCCTTGACGCTGGTGTTGCGACTCGAACCGTACCTTCCAGGACGTCGAGTCGCTCCACCAAGCATCGAGCCTCTAGCAGCCAGGACTCCGGAGACCTTGTCAGCCCTTCATGCCTTCACGTTCGGTATGACAGCCTGTTTGGACCTCTCGTTGAGTCCACACTTCATCGAAAGCCTGTTCAGCTTTTCCTTGATACAGGTTCGGTGGTTAACATTGTCCGTTCCACCCTCTTCTGTGACATTGGTCTCCATGCAGCCATGCTGACCGAGCCATCTGCTATTCAGACATTGCGAGGTGTTTCAGGTAGCCCTCTCACGGTCCGTTGTTTTACAACCTTAGAATTTGTGATCCATGATCACAAGTGGTCAGCAAAGTTCTTAGTTGTTGATGACATCGTCTTCCCAGGCGATTTGCTCATCGGTTTCAATACCATGGCAGACCTTAAGATCCGTTTAGATCCAGCTAAGTGGAAAGCGGATTTTGACAGAGTGGACGCGCCCTTCTGGGGTGTATGCTTGGGTTCCACTACCTGCCACTCCGTCTCTGAGTACATCCAGTGCTTGGAATCATTGGAAACCCGTGGTTTCAGTCGCACATCTTCCATGAGGTCGGCCTCTTGTCCTGACCAACCTCATAAGAGAGCTCGTATCTCGTCACCTCCTGACCATCAGCGCTCAGTTATCAGTGAAACCCAGTCTGGGGATGCCCATTCTGACCATCACTCTAACTCTCGCGCTGTTGTAGAGGATGACAGTTGTCAAGCCGCAGTCTCCCTGTCGGCAGGCGACTGTCTGACTCGTGTCATGGCATCAGCGAGCAGAGTTACTGCCTGTACAAAGTATGATGTCACTTTGTCGGCTAATTCGCTCACTCCTGTTACGGTGTATGTGACAAGAGCTTTCGAAGGAGATCACGTGCCAGTCAACAACGACACGTGCAGAGTCAAGGGCCTCTCCCTTGAGCCGTCCTTGCACACTGTGAGTCGTAGTAAGTTGCAAGTCCTTGTCGGTAACTTGCACAGTCGAGAATTCCCCTTGAGGAAGGATACTTCACTTGTCGACCTCGTCAGATTCCCTCTCCCGGTGAGAGTGGAGGGCGAAATCCCAGCTGATGTTCTTGTAAGTGCAGTCCTCCCAGGTGAGTCCGCTACTAATTCTTCCGTCACCCGGCCAGTGCAGGAAGATGATCTAGCTATGACAGACTACCCGGAAGAAGTTCCACAACTTCTCCAGGTTCTCAATCACGCACGCACTTCAGTCGCGTTAGATGGTGAGTCCATGGGTCTGACCCCGCTTATGTCTCACCATATTCCGCTTGATAAAGATACTAAACCCATTTATGTGCCTGCGTATCATTTGCCACATGCGCAAAGAGTGTTTGCTGACGAACTCATTGCAAAGATGCTCCGCGATGGAGTTATCGAGGAGTCCATTTCCCCGTGGAATGCCCCTCTAATCCTAGTTTCCAAGAAAGATGGAACATGGCATTCTGTTATCGATTACAGGAAACTGAATGCCTGTACCATCCCAGACCGATTTCCATTGCCAGTTCTGAATGACCTGTTACAGAACATTGGCGATAACAAGGTCTTTTCGACTCTTGATCTTCTTCAAGGGTTTTGGTAGATCCCTCTTGATGACAAAAGCAAAGAACTAACAGCGTTCTCTACGCCTACTGGTCATTATCAGTTCAAGAGAATGCCTTTTGGCTTGCGCGGAAGCCCTATCATGTTCAGTCGTCTAATGACAACGATTTTCCGTACTCTCCTAGGTGGCACGCTCATGGTCTACCTAGACGATCTCATTGTGATGTCCTAAGATGTTCCTACTCATCTCGTAAAACTTGAGCGGGTACTGGAAAAACTAGCCAAGGCTAATCTTAAGGTGAAGCTTTCAAAATGATAGTTCCTTAAGCAGGCAATAAAGTTTCTGGGCCACGTAGTGACTCAGAGCGGCTGTGCGAAAGTTCCCTAGACCTACGATGGCAGATACTGTCCGCTCCTTCGTAGGCCTAGCAAGATTCTACCGCACTTTCATAGCCGGTTTCTCCACCATAGCTGCACCCTTGACACAGCTCCTTAAGAAAGATGTTCCCTTTGAGTGGACGTGTGACCAAGAAAGAGCTTTCGTCACACTTAAAAATAGGTTAACATCAGCCCCAGTCCTTAGATTCCCTGATTTCACCAAAGCGCTCACCTTGACGACAGATGCCAGCAAAGTTGGCATCGGTGCAGTCTTGTCGCAGGAATCTAATGGTAAGCAACAGCCAATGGCTTATGCTAGCCGTGTTCTTACCAAAGCTGAAGTCAATTACTCTGTGACAGAGCTAGAAGCCTTAGCCATCGTCTGGGCTTTGAACCACTTCAGAGACATTTTTAACCAGTGTCCTATCAAGATTTACACGGATCATCTGCCGTTATTGTCCCTTTTTGCAAACAAGAATCTCTCTGGGAAACATGCTCAGTGGTCTCTCACCTTTAACAACTACAATCCCGAAGTCTGCTATGTACCGGGTAAGCAAAATGTCGTGGCTGACGCCTTGTCGAGGCATATAGCCTTTGTCAGTGCAGACAACTCGTTCTCCGTCGAGGACCTGGAGAGAGCCCAACAGCAGGACCCAGTGTGGTCACCAGTCCTTCGATTCCTAACCAAGGAGGACGTTGGCCCACGGGTCAAGTCGCCTGTTCCGCTGACAGACTTAGTGGTCAATCAAGGAGTACTGTGTCGTGTAGCTCGACTAGTGGACCCTGGCAGAACCGTACACCAACTGGTGATACCGGAGTCCTTGGTACCCGCAACTCTCAAGTTGATCCATGATGTCCCAGGTGCAGCGCACCCCGAGAAGGACTGCAGCATCAAACAGGCTAGAATGAAATATTTCTGGCCTAAGATGGCATTGGAAATTGCCAAGTATGTACACCAGTGTGTCGTTTGCTTACAACACAAAGGTACTGTCACGGGTCCTAATCCCATTCTGAAGTATCCCATTACAAAGGAGCCCTGGGAGAGAACTTCTGTCGACCTGTTGACGAATTTCTCGACCTCGGATAAGGGTAATAAACACCTGCTTGTAATGGTAAATAACTTGACGCAGTACTGCGAGTTAGTACCCATCCCTGACAAAACAGCTGAGACAGTCGCAAATGCTTTCCGTGAGAGTATCGTTCTCCGTCATACCTGCCCACCTGTTCTCCTGTCAGACAATGGGTCGGAGTTCATAAATGCCACGATGAAGGACCTTTGTTCCAGGTTTGACATTCACCAAGCACCAGTAGCTCCACGTCACCCCGCGAGTAATGGTCTTGCTGAACGTACAAACCGCAAAGTCCTGGAGGTGCTCAGAGTAACCGTTAATCCGAGTTGTACTACATGGGATGACGCTATTCCAGATGTTCAGTGTACATTGAACTCTTCCCTCAACAGCTCGATTGGGGAGACACCCCATTTTGCCTTGTACGGCTATGATAAGCATTTACTGTACGAAATCCTGTTTGCTCCACCTAGTCCAACCTATGACACCGATAACACCGGTATAGTTAAGATGCAGACCACACAGCTTGTCTTTCAGCGAGTACGTGAGAACCTAATAAAAGCCACAGATAGGTTCACGTCTGATCGCAACGCCCACGCTAAGGAAAGTAAGATGGAACCAGGTTGCAAAGTTATGTTGGTCAACCCGATGCAGACCCCTGGTATGCATAAACTTGTCCCCAAGTTTGTCGGTCCTTACCGTGTCCTATGACAGCTCCGCGGCATAAGTTCGAGGTGAGGGAGATAGCTACCGTAACTATCAGAGAAGCTCACCTTGACCACATGAAGTATATTGATAATGTGCAAGCTGAAGCAGAGCTGGAATCACGGGCATTGCAAAGCCACAATCAGACTCAAACTAGTGACAACCTGTCTAGTTCTTCACCCGCTACCACTACGACAGATGACAGTCCTGTAAGGCTCCATACTTATGGCCTGAGACCCCGGACAGCAGTACATTTCTGTGACATTGACATACCTACTGTCTTGTCCGACTCCTACGCTAGCTACGCTAATTGTGTGCTTGGAGAAATGGGGATTAATGCGCATACATTGTATAGCTAGTAAATAATGGAGTCAGGGTGGACAACACTATGTAAATATGTAAAATTTATTCTAGCAGGGTACCCGTAGTATAATGAATTCCATGGAAATAATGTTATTGTGAGTATGTGCACCCAGTGTGTCTTGTAAAGCCTGAATAAAGGTAAGGGGCAGTATCGCCCTTTTGAGTTAAATGTTACACCTTAGGAAATGCTACTGTCAGTCATTGTTTGCAGATGTGAGGATGGTACAGCGCTCAAGGATGTGCAGTCAAGTTGATGTCTGGCCCTGTGGACAACTTGTATATAGAAGACTCTAGTTCCTGTGCAAACATCGGCTTGTTCTGTCCTCCGTCCAGCTGTACGGGCATGCCGATTTTCTCTTCCCCGACTCACGAAGTGGGAGAGTTTTTCAGGCCCACACCGGCAATATTCTGTTTGTAATGTCAGGTTACCGGAATTCGGTTTCCCCTGGGTAATTTTGTTTGCTCGTTTACACCTTCGTGCTCGCCAGTATTGTTGTGTCGAGACGACACGCGGTTGGTGGCCAAGCAGATGTAAACAGCCTATTCGTAGGCTCTTTCAAACTGAGCAGCACTACGGTGCTGCCATCTATAGGCCTATCAATGTTGGGCTGGACAGCCATGTTTCTCTCTCACTCTTGCGGCCTACATCACTGAGACAGGTCCTACCCAGCTGGCTCCCGGTCTCCTCGCATACCCTCTGTATCCTCGTGTACACTTGCCCTATTCGACAATAAACCCAAGCCTAGTCTACGGCCGTATCACTTCACCTACGCTACTATTCTGCTCCCGGTGTTCAGTCAAGTTAGTCAAGATAGGCGATAACAACAACAAGCCGGTAACAACACCATAATCCAGTAACAACCCCACAAGCCAGTAACAACACCACAAGCCAGGAACAACCCCACAAGCCAGTAACAACCCCTCAAGCTAGTAACAACCCCATACGCCAGTAACAACACCACAAGCCAGTAACAACCCCACAAGCAAGTAACACAAGCCAGTAACAACCACACAAGCAAGTAACAGAAGCCAGTAACAATCCCACAAGCAAGTAACACAAGCCAGTAACAACCCCACAAGCAAGTAACACAAGCCAGTAACAACCCAAGCCGGTAACACTACAAACCAGTAACCCCACAAGCCAGTAACAACACCACAAGCCAGTAACAACCCCACAAGCCAGTAACAACACCACAAGCTAGTAACAACCCCACAAGCCCTTAACAACCCAACAAGTCAGTAACAACCCCACAAGCTAGTAACAACCCCACAAGCCCTTAACAACCCATCAAGTCAGTAACAACCCCACAAGCTAGAAACTATGTAACAAAGTCAGGAAGGTGAGTAGAAAACCATAATTTCGAAAGACAATTTGAAATATTTGCAAGAAGCAGCGAGGGGCAAGTCAGGCCTAGCAGTCAGGCACCATGGGTGCCACTATCGTTCACAATTATACAAATAACAACAGAATTAGGTGTGACTGAGAGATAAGTGCAAAGACAAGTTAGATTAATGGGTGAACAATAAAAGAAGCTATAAAGCGAGTGAGGAATATTATAAAAGAAATAGATGAAGTAATAGCATCATTCTAGAGCATCTGAGGTGTTGCCTGTAGGCACGTCTGTGTCCACAAAATCAACAAAGAGGTGTGAATATCTGGACAGAAAAGTAAAAGTGTTAGAGTGAAGAGTGGAATACATCGAGAGTTCAGTAAATAGGTAGCAGAGAACGAGGAACAAAGAGACTTTTCTGTCAGACGCAAATATCACCTATTTTGTTGTAGCAATTAAGAGTAATTAGCAGTCAGTAAGAACCAGTATTTGGTACTTAACAACAGTGGGGAAGTGTTCTCAGGTATTGTCCGTATGACGCCGTGTACACTAAGAGAATAATAATTAGCCAACAGATTTCAACAATATCCTAAATAGGGAATAAATGCATACTAGTACATACATGCTAGGAATACTAGCACATACAAGCTAGAAATACTAGCACATACAAGCTAGAAATACTAGTACATACATACTAGGAATACTCTAACAGCCCAAAGGTCTAACACAGGTGAGTTGATGAAGAGTAGTCAGGAAGTAACGTCAGGTGCACATGAGCGGAATACAGAACATAGTTATCTCACACTCAGACACACATGCACACACATTTAAACACAAGCAACTATCACAACCACACTCACTGAATGTTTACACATGCACATACACACGCACTGAAGACGAGTATACATGCACACACATGTCTTACTGTCTTGGAAAACAGGAAGAGACTAATAACGAATAGTAATTTATTTTATATAACAGTCGGGGCGGGTTGACAGTGCGGCATGTAACACACACACACACATGACAGGGTGACAGCAGTAAGACAAGTGAGAGAGGGGTGGGTAGATTGCATTTTCTTGGACTGCAAGAAGGCGGTTGACACAGTTCCACACAAGAGATTAGTGCAAAAGCTAGAGTATCAGGCAGGGATAACAGGGAAAGCACTGTAATGGATCAGGGAATACCTGTCAGGAAGACAGCTAGTCATGGTACGTGGCGAGGTGTCAGAGTGGGCGCATGTAATGAGCGGGGTTCCACAGGGGTCAGTCCTAGGACCGGTGCTGTTTCTGGTATGTGTGAACGACATGACGGAAGGGATAAACTCCGAAGTGTCCCTGTTTGTAGATGATGTGAAGTTGATGAGAAGAATTCAAAAGGACGAAGATCAGGCATAATAAAGGGATCAGAACAGGCTGCAAGCCTGGTCCAGCAATTGGCTCCTGGAGTTCAACCCCACCAAGTGCAAAGTTATGAAGATTAGGGAAGGGCAAAGAAGACCACAGATGGAGTACAGTAAGGGCCAGAGCTTACAAACCTCACTCAAGGAAAAGGATCTTGGGGTGAGTAAAACACCAGGCACATCTCCTTAGGCGCACATCAACCAAATAACTACTGCAGCATACGGGCGACTGGCGAACTTAAGAACAACATTCCTACATCTTAAGGAGTCATTCAGGACCCTATACACTGTGTACGTTAGGCCCATATTGGAGTATGCAGCACCAGTTTGGAACCCTCACCTGGCCAAGAATGTAAGGAAACTAGAGAAAGTGCAAAGGCTTGCAGCAAGACTAGTCCTGGACTAGGGGGTATGTCCTACGAGGAGAGGGGGGTCGCTGCATATCGATGGTCGACTTTTTTATTTGTTGACCGATTGCGCTCATTTTTTGGTGTACTATTAGCTTATATCGACCTTGCTTTGGTGAAGTTTCAATAAAATCGGCCAAAAAGCAAATGAACCATGCAAGATTTACTAAAAATTCTAAAAAAATATACTTAGGAGTGAGCTCCTCCGAAGTGGTAGTTCGAAAAGTGGTTTTGACACTTTCTGCTGATAGAACACTTCTAAGTCCATCGTTCGGTATGTACCAATGCTGTAATAAAGCTTATCTTTATTCTAAAAAAAAATACAGTTTGTAGGTTGCTTGACATTTAGCAAAATATCGGACTTTTACCCCACACAAATCTGAAAATATTTGGAATACTTCAAAAAGGTACATACGGATTGGTAAAGCAAGCATTCTTCTATGTTTATTTTGAAAATCAAGTCAATTCGTTCATTAATAATGATGGTACATGGCTAAATAGGTAAATAACTTACTTCCGAGATAATGGCCGAAGCGCGCGGCAGCCCGAGTACTCGGAGAATTTTTTTTTTCCCGAAAAAATACTTGTGTTTTCCACTGTTTTCATCATCTATGAGTGTCTACTACAGTTCACCATCGCTAGATCCATTTTCTCTTATAACAGGATGTGAGAATGGGTAGAAATAATCCATAAGGGCGATTTTACCCTCCCACTACCAGCCGATGGACCGTCATATTATGCTACATAATATTTATTCTGGTGTGTTTTTCATATTTCTATGCTTATGTCATAATAGATCAATTTTAGTAAGTAAATAAACATTATTATTGATATTAGCGTAAGAAAATAACAATTTGTTGGCTGGTGCATGCTGGCCGCTACATCGTAATTTATGCCCTATCAGCACTTCTTATCTGAGAAGGCCAGAGAAGGCTCTGATTGGTTCTCAGGCCATATTAGCCCCGCCCACTCTCTTATGATTTCAAATGGTGAATTTGTATTATATTAAAGAGAAAAATATAAGAAATTGCTAGAAAAAAATGATATTTTTTTTTTTTGCCGCGTCAGCGCGCATGTTATGACAGACGCCGTCACCACACATGTTATAAATTACTATAACTCTTTGTAGAAACATCGTATAATGATGAGAATTATACGAGGGGATTGCCAGAAAGATCAGCTATTTTTCGGTAAGAAAATCTCAATTTTCGTAGTTTTTCAATTTTTTTTTTCTGAGCGCGCTCCATGTGTCAAGTGACCCCTTATTTAAGGGAAATCGACCTGACGACACTGGAAGATAGGGGGAATCTACCTGGAGAGAATTCCAGGGGTCAACGCCCCCGCGGCCCGGTCTGTGACCAGGCCTCCTGTTGGACCAGAGCCTGATCAACCAGGCTGTTACTGCTGGCCGCACGCAGTCCAACGTACGAACCACAGCCCGGCTGATCAGGTACCGACTTGAGGTGCCTGTCCAGTGCCTGCTTGAAGAAAGCCAGGGGCTTGTTGGTAATCCCCCTGATGTATGCTGGGAGGCAGTTGAACAATCTTGGGCCCCTGACACTTATTGTGTTGTCCCTCAACGTGCTAGTGGCACCTCTGCTCTTCATTGGGGGGATGTTACATCGCCTGCCGAGTCTTTTGCTTTCATATGGAGTGATTTTTGTGTGCAAGTTTGGTACTAAATCCTCGAGAATTTTCCATGTGTATATAATAATGTATCTCTCCCGCCTGCGTTCTAGAGAGTACAGGTTTAGGAACTTCAAGCGTTCCCAGTAGTTGAGGTGGTTTATCGCACTTATGCGTGCAGTGAAGGTTCTCTGCACATTTTCAAGGTCAGCAATTTCACCCGCCTTGAAAGGTGCAGTTAGTGTGCAGCAATATTCCAGCCTAGATAGAACAAGCGATCTGTAAAGTGTCAACATAAGCTTGGCATCCCTGGTTTTGAAGGTTCTCATTATCCATCCTGTCATTTTTCGAGCAGATGCAATTGCTACATTGTTATGGTCCTTGAAGGTGAGATCCTCTGACATGATCACTCCCTGGTCTTTGACATTAGTTTTTCGCTCTATTGTGTGGTTGGAATTAGTTTTGTACTCCGATGAGATTTTAATTTCTTCACGTTTTCCGTATCTGAGTAATTGAAATTTCCCATCATTGAACTTCATATTGTTTTCTGCAGCCCATTTAAAGATTTGGTTTATGTCTGCTTGGAGTCTTGCAGTGTCTTCAACGGTGGACACTGTCATACAGATTCTGGTGTCATCTGCAAAGGAAGACACAGCACTGTGGCTTATATCCCTGTCAATGTCTGACATGAGGATGAGGAATAGGATGGGAGAAAGTACTGTGCCTTGTGGAACAGAGCTTTTCACAGTAGCTGCCTCAGACTTTACTCTGTTGACTACTACTCTTTGTGTTCTACGTGTTAGGAAATTATAGATCCATCTACCAACTTTTCCTGTTATTCCTTTATCACGCATTTTGTGTGCTATTACACCATGGTCACACTTGTCAAAGGCTTTTGCAAAATCTGTGTATATAACATCTGCATTCTGTTTATCTTCTAGAGCATCCAGGACCTTGTCGTAGTGGTCCAGTAGTTGGGACAGACAGGAGCGGCCTGCTCTAAACCCATGCTGTCCTGGGTTGTGCAATTGATGGGTATCAAGATGGGTGGCGATCTTGCTTCTTAGAACCCTTTCAAAGATTTTTATGATATGGGACGTTAGCGCAATTGGTCTGTAGTTCTTTGCTATTGCTTTACTGCCCCCTTTGTGGAGTGGGGCTATGTCTGTTGTTTTTAGTAGCTGCGGGACTATGATAACATGTAAAATGCTGAGAGGAATCAACAAGGTGGACGGAGACAGGATATTCCAGAGATGAGACACAACAACAAGGGATCACAGTTGGAAGTTGAAGACTCAAATGAACCACAGGGATGTTAGGAAATATTTATTCAGTCACAGAGTTGTCAGGAAGTGGAATAGTTTGGGAAGGGATGTAGTGGAGGCAGGATCCATACATAGCTTTAAAGAGAGGAATGATAAAGCTCATGGAGTGGGTAGTGACCGAGTAGCGGCTAGTGAAGAGGCGGGGCCAGGATCTGTGACTCGACCCCTGCAACCACAACTAGGCGAGTACAACTAGGTAAGTACACACCAGTCCGGAGCTACGACGTGACCCCTGCAACCTCAAAAAGGTGAGTACACACACAGGAAAATAAATTATTATAATCAAAAGAAGCGCTAAACCACAAGGGTCATACAGCGCAGACAGGCAAATAAAGAGATTGGCCAAAGAGCCAGAAACTAATATGCAGAGATAAGGAGGGAGGCCCAGAGTCAATATGAGAATTACATAGCATCGAAATTCAAATCTGTCCCAAAACTGTTGTGCCGCCTGAACAAAAGAATGGAAAAATAAATTAATGAATGACTTGAGGAATAATAACGCAGATAATTTTCTAAGGGTTTTAGTTAAAAATAAAGAAAATAAAAATTAGCCGCTGTGGTTCCAATAGGATGTTAGGACAGGAGTTTCTAGTGCCCAGGATGGCCTTCTGATGTTTAGGGTGGCAATGTTGCCCAGGATGGTCTTCTGATGTTTAGGGTGGCAGTGTTCGTCCTATGTTCTGGAATTCCTGTCACTATTTGGTCGTAGTAACACAATTCAGATTTCAGAGTTGAGGAGTCGTAGTGTCCCACTACGTCCTGTAGACAGGGATCTTGCTCCAATTAACTAGCGTCTACCCTGGTTGACCAGGCCAGCAGCAGAGCTGATAATAAAGAAAATAACACTGGTTACATGAGGGTTAGATAAGTATAACATTGAAGAAAGATAAAGGTTGGTATTCTACTACAGTGTCATTACTGGTAACCAGGTAAATCAGTAACAATGAACAGAAATACTCCTGGTAGATCACCTTACCTGATCAGGAGAAGAGTGGAGGTGAAGTGATTCTCCAAACTCAACCCACACCAGGTAAGGTTAATACTACCAGGAGTAGAAATTAAAGCAAATCAGAGCCGAGGAACTGAAGTTTAGCCTCAGCCCGCTAGATGGTAGTGCGGGCGGTAACACGCTAATGGTTCCTGCGAGTCTGAACAACCATAACCCCACTTATTACGGGCTTTTTCCTAACAGTGTTTTCCAGTCACATCTAGAGGAGAACAACAGATTAGTGATTATTGGAAACGCTAGAGTAGCAGCCAGTAATAACAGAAAAGGAACTGCAATGGCTCAAGGAATATCTGACAGGAAGGAAACAACGAGTGATGGTAAGTGACGAGGTGTCAAAGTGGGCGCCTTTACGAGCAGAGTTCCGCAAGGGTCAGTCCTGGGGCTGGTGCTGTTTCTGGTATATGTGAATGACAGAGCTGTCCCTGTTTGCAGACGATGTGAAGCAAATGCCGAGAATTCAAGTGAATGAGGATCAGGTAGGACTACCATGTTATCTGAAGAGGTTGCAAACCTGGTCCAACAATTGGCTCCTGGAGATTAATCCCACCAAATGCAAAGTCATAGAGATTGGGAAATGTCAAAGACCGCAGATGCACCCAACAATTAAAATTTGCACCAATAACTCATTACAGTTGTGGCTGGGTGTAGACTAATAGATTGCTCATTGTTTTATAATTTGTTCATGAGTGCAACTATGTACAGACGTAAGTAAATTTACTTACATGATTCATTACCTTGTAACTAGTGAATTAATTACCATTGTACCTTGTTCAGCTATCAAAACTTTGGGGCCCAGTTTCTGGACCCTATATATACCTCTGTAATCTGCAAATACCTTTGTAACTTGTCATGATTGTGACCATCTGAGTTCATTACCTTTGTAACTTACTCAGCTATCAAACTTTGAGGTCCAGTCCCTGGACCCATTATGTACCTCTGTAATCTTTTGACTACCGCCCACAGGATGGGTATGGGGTGCATAATAAAGATATCAAACTAACTAACGCAGATGGAGTAAAGACTAGGAGGGCCAAAGGCTGCAAGCCTCACTCAAGGAAAAGCACATCTTCTGAGGCGCACATTAACCAAACAACTGCTGCAGGATATGGATGCCTAGCAAACCTATATGCTTCGACACCTGGGTAAGGAGTCATTCAAGACACTGTACACCGTGTACGTCAGGCAAATATAGGAGTATGCAGCACAGTATGGAACCCACACCTGGTCAACTGCATTAAGAAATTAGAGAAAGTGCAAAGGTTTGCAACAAAACCAGTCCTAAACCTAAGTTGTACGTCCTACGAGGAGAAGTTAAGGAAAATCAACCTGGTGACACTGGTGGACAGGAAGAATAGGGTGGACATGATAATGTGTCTGTCCTAAGGACAGACTGTTTTAGTACACAAATACTCGCGCATAGAAGGGAGGAGCTTACGACGACGTTTCGGTCCGACTCGGACCATTTACGAAGTCACAATGCGACTTCGTATATGGTTCAAGTAGGACCGAAACGTCGTGGTAAGTTTCTCTCTCCTATGTGCGGGGTATTTATGCATTGTTCCAGTCACGGTATTGTGTCTTTTTGTCCTTCAGAATGTGTCAGAGATGGAGACAGCAACAAGGAGTCACATTTTGAAGTTTAAAACTTATGAGTCACAGGGCTGTTAGGAAGTATTTTTTCATGGTGTTTTCAGGAAGTGGAACAATCTGGAGAGTGATGTAGTGGAGGCAGGGTCCATTCTTATCTTTGAGAAGAGGTACGACAAAGCTCTTGGAGCAGGAAGAGATCCAGTAGCTACCAGCGAACAAGCTGTGCAACCACAAATAGTTGAGCAGAAATAGGTGAGTAAAACAAAATACAAGCACATAGCTAGTGGTAACTTTTTTTTTATATTTTATTTAAAACCATATGTACAATACATATAATATAAAATAACATTGACACAATGACTTGTCCACATAATACAAACTTCCAACTGTTAACCACAGCGGAACCCCAAGGACCATTAGCTCTCCCAAACACAGACATATAACAAAATGTGAAAATTACAAAACCCACATCACCTCACAGTACCACACATAACATCTCACCTAAAAAAACTTTACAATAATAAACCATCACCACCTTTACATAGTGTGTATCCCCCATAAATGACACTCAGACACAAATATGACAAGAATATTCCAACCAGGCGATCCCTACATCTTATTTACAACACATAAAATACTCAGTACAAAAAAGAAATACTTAAATAACATAGAAATGTTAGTTGTCAACCATAGAGTGTCCTCTAACATATCATTATTAAATACAACAGTCATCCTAACATACATCACCATTATAACACTTCCACAACACCTATTATATATCTTAATCACATCTGCCATCCAGTTGCTAAATGATAGACCTATATCATTAGAACCATGGCCCTAACAAGTCTTACAACATAGTCGTCCAGAATATACTGGCCACATGTGAAGTGTGAAACATTAAAAACAAAACAGACACCACACCCTCACACACGTTCAACATTCATTCTAGGTCATGGGCAACACGACGTACCATTATACACGAAAAAAATTTTGGCTCCATAAATACAACCGTCTATGAAGCCAAAACACCATACCCGAAAGTCATCATCCATAACAATGTCCATGAACATATTCACGGACGTCCGTATCTTACAGACGGTTAATTACCCAACACCGACATTGTCCCACCTCTGTCGACCAAAGTGTGTCCTTGCGCACACCTTCTGACTGACCGTGTTGACGCCCATGGTAAGAAACAGGTGAGAAAACCCCTGACACCCCAGAACCTATCCCCCTACCTACTACCAATCCCGCCCTGCCCCGCGCACAGACGTTCCAAAGACGCCACCAATCAACCACATAGGAACTGCCTGAACGATGAAGCATCAAAACAAACCACAGGCATATCCCCTGACACCCCGGAAACTCCTTAGATACAGCCACACACACTCTCTGAACCGCCCAGCTACCCCAACTAGCCCCTTCACTCGACAACCTCACCCCTTTATTTCCCTAACAAAATCGCGACAGTAAGGTTCTGATATCCCAGAGAAAAAGCCTTACACCATCTCCCTGCGTATACCACTTGATTACGGCATCAAGTCCTGTAAAACCCTGCCACCTAAGCTCTAATGCAGATGGCACCCGGGGCCTCTCTCATGCTCCACGAGATATGTATGAAATCTACCACCAAATATGCTACCACCCTTCGGACATGGTCAGGACATACCTCCACATCTATACTTAATGCCCTAAGGGTCGACAAACCCCCTGCCCCTACCCTTTTCAACACCCCACTAAACCAGTCCCTAACCCCTCCCAGCTCCTCGCAAAAATAAACGACATGATATGCTGTTTCTAGACCCCCACATTTCAGACATAACCCCTCCCTTATTATTCCCATCTGGCACAATTGTGCCCGAGATGCCAAAATTCCTAATAAAAACCTATACCCTGTTTCACGAACCCTTGGCTGTATTCTCAGCCTCTTCAACCAATACCACACCAACTTCCAATTATACATTGGATAAATACCTTCCCCTTGCACTAACCCCCCCCACCCCCACTCTATCCAACCTACTTACCTTCACTCTCCCAGGCTTCCTAATAACTACAAGATATCTCAATAGATCCTCACAATGCAACAAATCCCGACCAATCCACCACCTACATACCTCTCTCATGACCTTTCCGACCCTCCTGCCCTCTATCCCCCCACCAAAAATTCCTGCTTAATGAATAAACTTTGGAGCCTACTCCACAATGGAATCAACCCCAAACCCCCACCCCCACTCCAGCCGTCACAACCTCATGAGCCAACAAGTGCCTCCCATAACTCCAAATATATCTATAAAAACTTACAAGCAAGCGCCCTATTTCACTCTCCCGGAGAGGATATACAGCCGCCACAAACCAAAGTTTACTATAAATTAAAATATTAACCACCACTACACACTGCAACAACGTGATCTCACCCGGACTGAAACCCCCTAACCTTCCAAGTGCTTTGTTCACCACATTCTCCGAATTTAATTCCCTCACCAATTGACTACAATGACTGAATATAACACCACAAATTTTAAGACTATTAACACACATCCACTCTCCCCTCCTCCCCAATGGCCCTCCCACCCACGAATCTTCCTCCAATAACGTCGATTTTGCCCTGTTGATGCGCATGCCAGTAGCCCCACCGAAAACCTCAATAATCCTATTAACATTATCTAAACCCTCACTACTCCCCACCATAATGGTCGTGTCATCGATGATGCTTCATCGTTCTCGACAATCCTGCTTTGACCACTGACCCACCCCCACTGTGACCTACTTTTTCTTTTACCAAGACCTTACTCTTGACAACCCCCTCCCCTCCCCTGACCACATCCGCTAACACTTTCTTACCTGTCCTCTGACCCGGCGTCAACATGTCATCCTCCACCAAGCCACTTGATCTCTTGCGGGATTCCCCCGTCACCACAATTCTCTCCAGGTAGACTCCAGGTAGACAATGACCTCTTCAGACACCTCATTCATGTCATTTGCCTCCCTATGGACCACAGCCTCAACCACACACACTCACTGACTCCTCACTGCCACTACAAGCACCCTTACTCACATCCTCACTCAGCACTTCACCTGGGCTTGCAGTTACCTCCAGGTAGTCCTTCAACACGTACTCCTCGCCCACAGAAGGCGGACTGTCAAGCATCATCCTTAGGTCCTCCATCATAGGTCCTGTCAACTCCACCAAATCATCCACCTCCTCCTGCACGACATCGACCTTGCTATTCTCCACCATCTCCGGTTGCGTCACAGGTGGCAAGACCACCACCGCCTCCACTTCCTCCACTACATCACTCCACCTTCCTTGCTCCCTGAAGATTGCTCATGCACCTCCTGGGCCGCACCTGGAGGGCCCTCTGCACCATGCTCCTGCGCCTCACCACCACGTTGTTGCTGGGGTCATGGTCTATGTCTCTCACACGCTGCTGCTATATGTCCCGGCTGACCACAGAGCCAACACGTCCATACCTGCCCCATGTAAGTTACATAAACTTGCGTTCTAAATTCTGGCATCAGGACGTTGTAGTGATACCGCTCTTGTGGATAGCCGCAGCAGGACAATACGGCACCACCTCAGGGGGCCCCTAACAATAACAACAAACAGTACGGCGATGGCCCAGCATGGCGTGTGGTCTCGCTCTTACACAAATACATTCGTGATGCAGATTACATGGTAAGCTTAAATATGTCGCCAGTAGCTATAGCTTTTCTGAGGACATATGCACCTTACATCACCTGTCCTGCAGCAGCAGTCATTAGATGTATTTTCTTCTGTTGCAGACATGTACCATGGATTTTGTGTTCAATAAAGCCTAGAAATGAGGCCTGTGTTTTTATCACAACAATTTATTGAACACAAATATCCTGGGCTACCTGGTGGCGATTCTGAGCTAGACTACACAGCAAAATGGAGCGTTTACTGAAACCTGAGAGGCTAGACTCTGACCCCAGTGTATCAACGGCTGCTCAGGAATGGAAGCACTGGTTTAAGACTTTCGAAAACTTCTTGAGAGCCTTTCCTCAGGAAGATCTAGATAAACTAAGCCTGCTCATCAACTTTGTGTCACCTAAAATCTATGAGGTTATTTCTGAGTGTAATACCTATGAA
>WNWK01036952.1:0-18815 GCA_009830355.1 Cherax destructor
CCCTTTTAAACACTTAAATGTTATACTCACGAACCAGTAGAACCATCAGGAAGATGTAGCCTCAAGAGTCGTATCCTGGCAAGGTCGCCATTGTCAGGGGAACGCCTTCCACCTGAACAAAATATAATGGAAAAAATAATAAAAACAAATAAGGACTCTTGGGTAGAAAATAAACTAAGAATTTTAAGTTTTTAATTAAAATATATAAAAAAAATAGGCCATTGTGGTTCTGGCAGGATGGAGAGTAGGAGAATATAAGGCCCAGGTTGAGTCTCTGGTGAAGACGAGATGTTGGATGGTTATCCTGGGTAGTTAAGAATTCTCGTATGCCACTTGGTCGAGGTACGTAAGACTTAGAAGCGGAAGAGTAGGCAAAACCAAGTCAGAGAGACGTACATCTAGCTCCTTCAAAACTGGCGTCTGTACCAGCTGACCAGGCCAGCAGCAGAGCTGATAAAGAGAAAATAAAGAATAGTTACCACAAGTAAGTAAACATAACATGTAAGAAAGAAAAAGGATAACATGTTTACTTTAAGATGGAAGAAATTACTAGTAACCTTAAATCAACCACAAACAAAAAAGATAACCCTGGTAGAGCACCTTACCTGTTCAGGAGAAGTGTGGAGGTGTAGTGACTCTCCACAGTTTCACTGTCACCAGGTAAGGTAACTACCACCAGAAAAGGGGGGTTGTGTTTCGGCCCGCAAGAGGGAAGCACCGGCTGAACCCGTGAATGACCGCCGGCAGACTAACAACCTTAACCCATAATTATACTCCACTTTTCCCTCGCACTGTCCACACGTAGATATACGTTCACGTGCATAGCTGACCGAACGTAGGTCTATGTTTTTTTTCAAATGCTTTTAACCTTGCCACGATAAGCCTGAGTTGCCTAGAGATTAGAGAATGGGTCTGTGCACTCAGTGTGTGCAGTATTACAAAATGTGGGAATGACAAACAAAATGCACTCTTCATTTTAAACAAAAAGAACAATTTATTTTTTTCTCAAAATATTCGGTCAGCTACGCACGTGAACGTATATCTACATGTGGACAGTTTAAGGGTTAATGTGCATTGCGTTTTTGCATAGTGTGAGGTGGACGCGGGGAACATCGAAGAGTGATCTGTGTCTTGTGTTATGTTCATGTGTCCTGTTAAGGTTGGTTAGGAGAATTTTGAGTTGTGGGTTAATATTTGAGTTTAGTGTTTTATGTATGTAATAGGCACTGTAAAAAGTATGGATGTCTTGTATGGTGAGTAAGTTCAGACTTTTGAATATTGGTGGAGTATGTTGTCTAGAATGGGAATTTGTTATCATTCGGACTACATAATGTTTATCAATTTTTCAACCTGTATTGTCCCTGTCCTTGTCTATCATTCCTTCAACACATGTACCTAACCTCATCCTTTATATATACAGTGGTACCCCGACTTACGATATTAATCCGTCAGAGAGGGCATATTTTAAAGCGAAACAATCGTAAAACGAATCAATTTTCCCCATAAGAAATAATGGAAATAAATTTAATCCGTCCAAGACTTCCAAAAGTAGTTAAATAAAATATTTTTTAGAACTTTTGGACATTAAATAATACATAATTGAATAAAGAATACATAAATACATGCAAATATTTTACAATAACATGTCACTTACATTTATTGAAGAGTTGTTGATGTGTGGAGGACGGGAGGGGAGAAGGTGGAGTAGTATGCTAGTGTTTGGAAGGGAATCCCTTCCATTAACACTGCAGGTGGTAAGTCTTTTCTGGGGTTACTTCCTTTTTCTTTGAATGCCACTAGGACCAGCTTGAGAGTCACTAGACCTCTTTCTAACAACAAATTTGTCCAGGAGATCTGTGTCTGGCGATTCTTTAACACATCCCTGAAATGACACACCACTGTGTCATTGTACAGGTTGCCAGCACGGCCTGCAACAGCATGGTTAGGGTGATATTCATCCATAAATGCTTGCACATCACTCCATTTGGCACAGATCTCCTAATCCTTGAAGAAGGCACATTCTTCCATTTTTGTTCCACCTCCACCTCCTCCTCTGAACCATTGTCCTGACCTCTGCTCTCTTGTTCCAGTTGCTGTTGAAGCTCTTGCAGATCTTCAGTGGTTAGCTCTTCCTTGTGCTCCTCCACCAACTGTTCCACATTGTCACCACTCACCTCTAACCCCAAAGACTTGCCCAATTCCACAATTTCTTCCAAAACAGGCTCAGGCTCAGGCTCAGGGTTCTGAGGCTCAGCCCCAAAACCTTCAAAATCCCTCTCTAGGACACAGTCTGGCCACAATTTTCCAGGCAGAGTTCAAAGTCCTGGTAGTCACTCCCTCCCAAGCCTTACCTATAAGGTGTACACAATGCAGCATATGGAAATGTTTTTCCAAAATTCTCTTAGGGTTATGTTCATGTCTGTGGTCACATCAAAGCACTTTTGAAACATTGCTTTGGTATAGAGTTTTTAAAGTTGGAAATGACCTGCTGGTCCATGGGCTGGAGGAGAGGAGTGGTATTAGGGGGCAAGAACTTCACTTTGATGAATTTAAACTCCTCCACAATTTTCTCTACCAAGTTTGGAGGATGACAAGGAGCATTGTCCATTATCAGGAGGCACTTAAGTGGCAAATTATTGTCCAAAAGATATTTCTTCACACTGGGGCCAAACACTTCATTGAACCAATCTAAGAAAAAGTCCTTTGTGACCCAAGCCTTTTGTTAGACTTCCACATCACACACAAGTTAGACTTGCTGACACCGCATCTGCCAAACACTCGGGATTTTCAAAGATACACCAGTAAAGGCTTCACTTTGCAATCACCACTGGCATTGGCACACAGCATCAAAGTTAGCCTGTCTTTCATAGGGCTTATGTCCTGGCTGTGCCTTTTCCTCCTGAGTAATGTAGGTCCTGTTGGGCATTTTCTTCCAAAACAGGCCTGTTTCATCACAATTAAACACTTGTTGGGGGAGGAATTGTTCAGCCTCTAGGTACTCCTGGAATTCAGGAACATATTTTTCAGCCGCACTTTTGTCACAACTGGCTCCCTCACCATGCCTCACAACACTATGTATGCCACTTCGATTCTTAAATTTGTAAAACCAGCCTCTGCTGGCTTTAAATTCGCTCACTTCAGCACTCGTTGCAGGCATTTTCTTAAGGAGATCATCATGCAACTGCCTTGCTTTTCACATATTATTCCCTCCGAAACAGTATCTCCTGCTAACTGTTTCTCGTTGATCCACACCAACAACAACCTTTCCACATTTTCCAGCACTTGTGGTCTCTGTTTTGTGATCACAGATGCACCTTTGCAACAACAGCTTCCTTGATTTTACTTGAATATTTCTTATCCACAATGGTAGCATGGTAGAATAGGTTTACCATACAGCCTGGCTAGCTCACTGATACGCACTCCACTTTCATATTTTTCTATTATCTCCTTCTTCACTTCTATCGTACATATATTTCTGTTCCTCTTTGCCACAGGCTTAGCACTAGGATCTTTCCTTGGACCCATGGTAGCTTATTTAGCAGTTGCAAGCACTAAAAACAGCAGTGGAATAATGACAATATACTGGTATGAATGCGTGGGTGTGGGTGGGTGGTCGCTCTCGCTTGTAAACAATAGCACTGACGCTCCCTGGAGTGCGCGCTCAGCTGGGCGCCAAGCGGACAGGTCCGGTACGAATGTCGGTAAACGAAGCAAACATCGTAAGTCACAAACAAATTTCTTACGTTATAAATATCGGTTACCGAAAATAACGTAAGATGATAGCATCGTAAGCCGGGGTTCCACTGTATCATCAATTATATTTTTTATTTTGTTTTGAATTACAAAATACCTCCAATATTTTGTATTTCTTTTCTCAGATAATTGTAATCATAATTTAGTTATAAGGCTGCCCAAAATGCTATGCATTAAAAAGGGACTTTCAATAAAGTAGTTAATATATGACAGTCACCCTAATTATATACAGTGGTACCCCGACTTACGATATTTTTTCATTCCAGAATGCTGTTCAAGTGCCATTACCAAACGAATTTATCTCCCTAAGAAATGATGTAAAATAGACTAGTCCTTTTAGACCCCCAAAATTACACTTACAAAAGCATTTAAAAAAATAAACTTACATAAAAGGGTGAGTTTGGGGACCATCGTAAGTCGGGGTACCACTGTAATATACTGTACTTCTCTTTATAGAAATAAAGTTTCTTTGTTTTGTTTCAGGCAGGAGTCTGTTTTTTTTGCTAAAAACATAGTCTTTGTAGTTCGTAACCTTGCATTTTATGTTAATATATTGTGTTTTGCTTTCATCTTTACAGTCTTTATTCACTAGTATATATTAATCTCTTCTTGTAATTAAAGGTCTGAATCATTATAAATTAAAAAAAAAAATTATAATGATTCAGACCTTTAATTACAAGAAGAGATTAATATACTAGTGAATAAAGACTGCAAAGAAGGCAGATATTGACCCTGGACTTAACCTTCTTTCAGATATCTAGCTGTAGTAATGTAATTACAAGAGCATTATATTTCTGTTTTGTCTTAAATCATAACACTAGATCAAAGGGAACAATAATATTAATAACCGTCTAGAAGAGGGGTTCTGAGTTGTTTTCAGTCAGCATACCCTTTGACTTTACTCTGAGGTGTCATGTACTAAACTACAGTGGACCCTTGGTTTTCGTTGAAAATTCTTTCCAGAATGCTGTTTGAGTGCCATTACCGAACAAATTTGTTCCCATAAGGACAAATGTAAATTAGATTAGTTGTTTCAGAACCCCAAAAATACACTTACAAAAGCTCTTACAAAAAATACATTTACATAATTGTTTGAGTATGGAGGTGAACAAAAACCGAGGGTCCACTGTATTATTATTATTATTATTAACAAATTATTATTATAAATTATTATTATAAATTATTCTATTATAAATTTTTATCAATTATAATAATAATAATAATAATTAAAGCTATTTTTGAGTTTTTTCTTATGACAAGAGTGATCTAGGAGTGTTTCACCACAAATGTGGTGATATTATTTACAAAATTATTACAATATTGCATACACAAACAAACAAATTTTATTTCCTTGCAAGTTTACATTGAGGTTATGTAATTACAATAATGAGTTGCAGTGCAAAGAGAGCCACTATCATGCCATGGCATTATGGGCAGCCTAAATTTAATGGCTTACAGACTAGTACTTAATACTAGAGAAATTGATCATAGTTTGTTTAAGTTGTACATCTGTTTTTATTTACAGCAGACAGTAAGTTTACTCAAATTACAATCTGGGATATTACACTGGGACAAATTGAAAGTATTTTGTAGATTGTTTATATCAATAGTAAATATTTAAATTATATTATGGGATTATAACATTGTGGGTTGTTGAAAGTAGTTTACAGTATGAGAATGCTACAATTGGGTGTAAGGCAGTATTGTTTTGGGCAAGTATTTATACTATGATGTAGTATTAATTAATATGTGAACTTTGGGCATCTAGTTTTGAAGTTTTAAGATTTAGGTAATTGGGAGATTTCAGACCGGGTTACTTTAGTATTTACTGGTAATGAATTCCAAATTTGGGGCCCTTTATGTGCATAGAGTTTTTACACAGTGTGATATGGACACTGGGTACATCAAAAAGTGATCTGTGTCTTGTGTTATGTTCGTGTGTCCTGTTAAGGTTGGTGAGGAGAAGTTTGAGTGGAGGGTTTATGTTTGAGTGTAATGTTCTATGTACAGTCATCCCTTGGTTTTCGCTTGTCCCAGTTTTCGCCGATTTTGGTTTTCGCCGACTTTTTTCAGGGAAAATTTGTCTTAGTTTTCGCCGATTGTTTTAGTTTTCGCCGACCGTATGGGACCTGTCCACCAGTGCCGCGCACATACAAAGGCCGTAGGCCCGCCACCCACGTACCTCCCACGCACATTGTCACGCAGTCTAGCAATGTTTACCCTTGAGTGAACATCACCCCAGGAGTTTATATAAAACATTTATTAACAATTCATTGTTTTTGGCCCTTGATTATTGTGTGTGACTACTAAATAAGCTACCATGGGCCCAAAGAAAGCTCCTAGTGCCACTTCTTTGGTAAAGAAAGTGAGGAACACTGTAGAAATGAAGAAAGAAATAATAGAAAAATATGATAGTGAAAGTGAGAAACACGATGGAGTTTAAGAGTGTAGCATGCATGCAGGGAGTGTAGCAGGTATGCAGGGAGTGTAGCATGTATGCAGGGAGTGTAGCATGTATGCAGGGAGTGTAACAGGTATGCAGGGAGTGTAGCATGTATGCAGGGAGTGTAACAGGTATGCAGGGAGTGTAGCAGGTATGCAGGGAGTGTAACATGTATGCAGGGAGTGTAGCATGTATGCAGGGAGTGTAACAGGTATGCAGGGAGTGTAACATGTATGCAGGGAGTGTAGCAGTGCAGTGTATTTCAGGAGTGTAACATGTATGCAGGGAGTGTAGTGTGCAGGAACAGTATGCAGGGAGTGTAACATGGTATGCAGGGAGTGTAGCATGTATGCAGGGAAGTGTAACAGGTATGCAGGGAGTGTAGCATGTATGTAGGGAGTGTAACAGGTATGCAGGGAGTGTAGCAGGTATGCAGGAGTGTAGCATGTACATGCAGGGAGTGTAACAGGTATGCAGGGAGTGTAGCAGTATGCAGGAGTGTAACAGGTATGCAGGGAGTGTAGCAGGTATGCAGGGAGTGTAGCAGTATGCAGGGAGTGTAGCAGGTATGCAGGGAGTGTAACATGTATGCAGGGAGTGGTATGCAGGATGTAGCAGGTATGCAGGGAGTGTAGCAGGTATGCAGGGAGTGTAGCAGTATGCAGGGAGTGTAACAGTATGCAGGAGTGTAGCAGGTATGCAGGGAGTGGTGCGAGTGTAGCAGGTATGCAGGGAGTGTAGCAGTGTATGCAGGAGTGTAACAGGTATGGAGTAGGGAGTGTAGCATGTATGTGCAGGGAGAGGGGAGGTAGCAGGCAGGGAGGGAGTGTAGCAGGCAGGGAGGGAGTGTAGCAGGCATGCAGGAAGTGACCCGGATAAGGACTTGGTACCTAGAGTCCTTATGGAGGGGGATTTCCCTTCCAAAAATTAGGGTCTCTTCCCTCTTCCCTCTCTCTTATCCAGCAACATCAGTCTTCAATAAAGGTAAGTGCCACATTCAGTTCATTCATTTGTGCATGTAAATCTATCTTTAAGGCCCCCCAAAATTTTTTTTTCCAAACATCTGGGTTTCTGGAACGGATTAATTGAATTTCCATTATTTCTTATAGGGAAAATAGTTTTGGTTTTCGCCGATTTTGGTTTTAGCCGATCCATCTGGAACGGATTAAAATCGAAAACCGAGGGATGACTGTACGTAGTAGGCACAAGAATAAGTATGGAAGTTCTTTACGATGAGTAGTTTTAGACTTTTGAATATTGGTGGAGTATGCTGTCTGGAGTGGGAATTTGTTATCATTCTGACTGCAGCCTTTTGCTGGGATATTGGTGGTCTTAGGTGATTGAATGTTGTTGATCCCCATGCACAAATTCCATAGGAGAGATAAGGGCAGATGAGTGAATGATACAGTGGAAGGAGAGCTGATTGTGGAACATAGTACCTTATCTTTGATAGTATGCCTACTGTCTTAGAGAGTTTCTTGGAAATTTGTTGTATATGTGTCTGGAATTTGATTCTACTGTCAAGGTGGATTCCTAGAATTTCCCCTCTGTGAGTCTTGTGATGGGTGATCCGTTTAGCGTTATGTTAAGTGGAACATTTGTAGCTCTGTTTCCAAACTGAATGTAATAGGTTTTGTCAGTACTAAGAGTAAGCTTATTAGTCATCATCCAAAGGTAGATATTTTCTGCAATTCAGCATTAACAGTGTTGGCCAGTATGACTGGGTTTGGGTGAGAGAAGACGTATGTAGTGTCATCTGCAAATAGTATGAGTTTGAGTAGTTGTGATTCTTTTGGTAGGTCATTGAAGTAAATGAGAAAGAGGAGTGGGCCAAGGACACTTCCTTGAGGGACCCCGACTGTAATTGGTTGTGTGAAGGAGTTAGCTCCATTTGTGTACACATATTGGCTTCTGTTACTAAGGTATGATTTTAGGTAGTTGAGGGAGTGCCCTTTTATACCGTAGTGTGTTAATTTGATGTGCAGCAAATCATGGTCGACTGTATCAAAAGTTTTTCGTAAATCGATGAAGATTCCCAGCGGGACTTCTTTCTTCTCGAGAGCGGTGTACAGTGGTCCCTCGGTTTTCGGTCATCTCCAAACTCAAACATTTATATAAGTGTATTTTCGTAAATGCTTTTGCAAGTGTATTTTTGGAGGTCTGAAATAGACTAACCTACGTGACATTATTTCTTAAGGAAGTAAATTCGTTCGGTAATGGCACTTGAGCAGCATTCTGGAAAGAATTTTCGGCGAAAACCGAGGGTCCACTGTATATTAATTCTAGCATGTGTATAATAGCATCATTTGTGCTTTTATTTGTCCTGAATCCAAACTGACAGAGGTTGAGTATGTTGTGTGAGATGAGGTAGGAATAGATCTGCCTATGAATTAATTTTTCAAAGATTTTAGAGAGTAGAGGTAAGTTAGATATTGGTCTATAGTTATTCAAGTCTGTTTGATCTCCTCCTTTGTGGATCGGGGTGACCCTCGCTATTTTGAGAATTGATGGGAAGGTGGAGGATTCGATGGAGTTGTTAAAGAGTGTTGCAATAATTGGTGACAGTAGTACTTGAGAAGCTTTTTTGTGTTGATGATGAGCAAGACTTCCGTTGGGTTGGTTGAGGATAGGAATAGTGTATTCGGGTAGGTGCCCATTAGGTAGTCTGATGTAAATGAATGGTTCAGAGAACCGATGAGTTGGTAAATTAGACACATATGCAACACTTGGGTATCTTTATTGAGGAAACATTTCGCCACACAGTGGCTTCATCAGTCCATACAAAGGAGAATCGTGAAGAACAGGAGGAGTTTGAGGTGGTCAGTCCCTCAATCTTGAGTCGATGTTGTCAGTCCATGGCGAAACGTTTCCTCAATAAAGATACCCAAGTGTTGCATATGTGTCTAATTTACCAGGTAGTCTGATGGATGGGTGTTTGAGCTTGGGGTCTTACTCGCTAGATTCTTTCCTATGGTGGAGAAAAAAACAATGAGTCTGTCTGATGTTTCAGTTGGTGGTAGTAGGGGTTCATCTGATTTTGTTAATTTGACTGTTTTGTTTTTGGATATCTTTTTAGTTCCTAGAAATTCAGATAGTAAATCTTCCATTTTTTGGTGTGAATAAAAATTCATTATGTGAATAAAAAATAAAAATGGAATTCATTTGAAAAGCCTGAAAAAGTAACTAATGAACAGAGGAAATGTTAGTTTAGTGCCAGGAATGCCTGCATTGTTTAGTCTGGACCCTATTTTGAAATTGGAATACAGTGGACCCCCGGATTTCATACTGCTCTCAACTCAAACAATTATGTAAGTGTATTTTTGTAAGTGCTTTTGTAAGTACAGTGGACCCTCGGTTTAGATCGCAATTATAGAAAATTCTTTCCAGAATCTTGACTCAAGACTAGCTCATTATCTCGGTAGACAGGACTTTTCGAAAATCTTCAACTGTAAGTCCATTACATGACATTCAAAACGTAGGTTAGTCTATTTCAGACCCAAACCAAAGCACTTACGAAAACACTACGAAATACACTTACATAAAAGGGCGAGTTTGGAGATGACCAAAAACCGGGGGACCACTGTATATTTTTGGGGGTCTAAACGGACTAATCTAATTTACATTATTCCTTATGGGAACAAATTCGTTCGGTAACGGCATTCGGTAACTGGAATGAATATGGCCGATAACCGGGGTCCACTGAATTTTGAACTTTGTGTTAAATTGGCCAAATTACCAATTTCCTATCACTTTATTGGGTAGTTGTAACAGTTGACTGGGTGATTTCTTGTGCTCAATTGATAAAATAGAAGTACAGTGGACCCTCGCTATTTGAACACTCCAAAACCCACCCTCGTTCCAGAATGCTGTTCAAATGCTGTTACTAAACAAATTTATTCCCATAAGGAATGATGTAAATTAGATTAGTCCATTTCAGACCCCCAAAAATACATTTATAAAAGCACTTACAATAACAAACTTACATAAAAGGGTGAGTTTTGGAGTGTTCGAATGGCGAGGGTCCACTGTAATACTACTAGCGAAATAGCTAAGAATTTGGTCGACTGGAGCGGCAGCGGCACCCAAGCTCTGTTATTTTCTTCTCCAGCCAGAACCCACCAACGCTTCTATGATGGCCTAATTGCAGAACTGCTGCACTAACGCACCTAGAACCCAGAATGACTCAAGAATATTAACAGTAAGACCATCTACTCGAAAAATTATCGATCCAAGTGGAGAGTGCCATTCAAACCCAAAACACAGCCCGCTGCCAGACGAGCACCCACAACAAGCTCTGAGCAACTATAGCTTCTACGTCTTATCTACAACAACCCCTGTACTACTATGAGACCTAATAACAGAAGAAGCAACAAAAAGAACAGCAAGAAATCACCAAGAACTCGACTATTTCCCTTGACTACCCAGCAGGACGCCGGTGCATCATCCACCCCCACCACCACCCCAGGCAACACGTCAACAAACACAATGGCTGACTCTCCTTCTCCCTCACCCTACTCAACCACCACCCAAGGCGACGGGACAGCAACAACACCAATCATGACTGAATCTCCCTCAAACAACACTGCCTTCAAAGAATTTGATCCATCTGAAACGATCTCAGGTATGACAAATGATCCTGTCACTCTTAAGTCATACATCACCACCCTAACTGAGGAAAACATGAATCTTCGTACAACACTATCTAAGCATGAAACTAAGTTAGCCCACCTTCAAAGCAAGATCCTAAGCTTTGAACAGAAGTGTACATCAGCTGGAATGGCTGATTTTGGAAAGACCCTCCAATCAGTCATAGCCAGCCATACAGAGCAAATAACATCCCTAAACACGAAGGTTGAAGATGCTGTCAAGAACTGGAAGACCAACATGGATACCCAGCTGACTGACTATTTTTCTAACCAAGAAGATAAAACTGAGCAAGATAAGTTATATAATAATAATAATAATAATAATAATAATAATAATAATAATAATAATAATAATAATAATAATAATAATAATAATAATAATAATAATAATAATAATAATAATAATAATAATAATAATAATAATAATAATAATACTTTATTGAGACATGGTACAATGATACATGGTAGACAAGAAATATTGTTATTAATGAGATGTACATGCCAAAAGCCCCTAATATGCTGTGCATTGTGGGCATTCTTAGGTCTACTTAATTCTAGACTACATGGTAAAAAGTTATGGTTGATAATTTATAAAATAGGTATAATTGCGTATCTAAGTTATAAAGTTTGAATATAAGTTGAACATATCAATTAATTGTAGCAATGCAACTAATTGATTGAGATAACAATTTAAAACAATTAGTTGCATTGCAGTTACAGTTTACGTGGTCATTATAATGTAAATGGTATGGAAATAGTAATGTAAATGTTATGGAAATAGTTAGCTTAGTATGTATTATTCATAACAGGTTTTTACATTTAAGTGATTAGTCAGGTTTTTACATTAAGTGATTATTCTACTTTGTTGGGAATGTTTGATATTGAGCATTTAGGTTTGGGTGAGGTGGTTTTTTAGCATCGTTTTGAATTGGGGAACAGGCAGGGTTTCTTTGGCAATGACAGGTAATGAATTCCAAATTTTCGTGCCTTTTACATGCATTGAGTTTTTACATAGTGTTAGATGGACACGTGTCCTGTTAAAATTGGTAAGGAGAAGTTTGAGTGGTGGGTTAATATTTGCATAGTGTTCTATGTATGTAATAGGCACAATAAAAAGTATGGATGTCTTGTATGGTGAGTAAGTTTAGGTTTTTGAATATTGGTGGAGTATGTTGTCTGGAGTGTGAATTTGTTATCATTCTAACTGCTGCCTTTTGTTGTGTTATTAGTGGTCTGAGATGAGTTATTGATGTAGAGCCCCATGCACAGATTCCATAGGTGAGGTAGGGGTAAATGAGTGAGTGATATATGGTAAGGAGAGCTGGTTGTGGAACATAGTACCGGGCTGCAACCTATTCAGATGTGACAGAGTGAACAGGCAAAAAGGGGAGGTTGGTCTGTATATCGCAGAGTCACTTATATGCTCAGAACTACTAAATGCCTCAAATGATGTAGTTGAAGTATTAGCAATAAAGATCGAGAATCAAAACCTGGTCATCGTATATAGTAATATACAAGCCTCAGGATGCAACGTCCCAACAATTCCAGGAACAGCTTCTGAAAATTGACCACTGTCTGGAAAATCTTCCAGTTCCTGCCCCCAACATCTTGCTCCTGGGGGATTTCAACCTAAGGCACCTAAAATGGAGGAATATTACAAACAGTGTGGTAGCAGAGATAACACCAGGAGGTAGCTCAGATGAAAACTCTCGCACACATGAACTTTTAAATCTCTGCACCAAATTCACCTTAAACCAGCAAATATTAGAGCCTACAAGATTAGAGAATACTCTTAACCTCATCTTCACCAACAATGATGATCTGATACGAAATGTCATCATATCAAAAACAATATACTCAGATCACAACATAATAGAGGTCCAGACATGTATGCGGGGAGCCCCAGATCGACAAAATGTGATAAGCCACGAAGGAGCCTTCTCCAAATTCAACTTCAATAACAAAAACATAAGGTGGGACCAAGTAAACCAAGTTCTAAATGATATAAACTGGGAAGATAGCCTAAGCATCACGGATCCTAACCCATGTCTAGAACAAATTAACTCTCTGGCACTTGAGGTCTGCTCAAGGCAAATTCCCTTAACCCTTTGGGGGTCAACAGGCCTTCTCGGAAACCTGTTCCTTGGGTCGAAATTTTTGGAAAAAAAAAATTTTCTTATCGAATGATAGAGAATCTTTTTCCGATCATAACGCCACCAAAATTATGAAATTTGATCGAAAACTAACGGAATTATGCTTTCGCGAAGTTAGCGGTATTGATGACATTTACGCATCGGCAATTTCGCCCACTTTGAGCCCTATTTTTGGCAAATTCCAATGTTTCAGTCTACTAAAATTATAGATATTTCACTAGAACTACATTTCTTCTATCGATTGAGTACAAGAAACCACCTATTTACCAATTTCCGCTAGCCAAAATAGTGGTCAGAAAATGGCAATTTGGCCAATTTCAAATACATAAATTTCAAACAATGCCAATGTAACGTTGCCAGTAAGAGCAGACTGATGTAAATGCTGCAGCATACGGATATGTATGCCGTCTGGCCCAGCTGCCAATGATCGGCAAGCAGAGAGTGTTGCCTCCAGTTCTTGAAGGGTAAAAGGCACATTATAAGATTCTTTTCTGAGAGAAGAAAAATCTAAGGGCTTAAACTCGCTGGCAGACTTAGAAGAAAGGAACGATGGGCATAGATGGAGCCCCTGAGAAATGCGGACCAAATGATTACCAATTTCAGTGGCAACGGCAAGAGGGTGTGCTATATCGACACGGGCAAGCTGAAGAACAGGAGCAGGGTCGGGGGAGAATTTACCACTCAATTTCCGCACTTTCTTCCAGACTGCACTCATTGAGGAAGCCGAAGTGACAGTAGAAACGTAATCTCGCCAGCAAGTGCATTTAGCGTCACGTATGACACGGCGAGCAATTGCTCTCTTCTGCTTAAAATCAAGGAGCCTCTCTGTAGTTCTGTTATACTGATACCTGCCCCACGCAGCGCGTTTCAAACGTACTGCCCGAGCACAAGCAGGAGACCACCAAGGCACGCATTTCTGAGAATGCTTGTCCGAGGTTTGGTGGATAGAATGTGAAGCTGCTGTGAACACGGAGGATGAAAAGAGATGTAAAACCTCATCAATGGAGGACGAGGAAGGAACCTCATGAAAGGCAGTAAGATGTGCGTAAAAGTCCCATTTCGCCTGGTCAAATTGCCAGCGTGGGCTACGAGGAGGTGGAAAATACCAAGGGGACTTAAGGATGATTGGGAAATGATTGCTGTCATGTAAGTCCGGGAGGACAGACCAGGTGAAGTCAAGGACAGTTGAGGAAGAGCAGATGTAGAGATCAATGCAGGAGAAAGAATGAGTTCGAGGATCAAAATGGGTAGGAGTACCTGTATTTAAAACATGGAGGGGGAGAGAAGCAAGAAATGCCTCCAAATGAACGCCACGGGAGTCACAGTGCGACCCTCCCCAGAGAAAATGATGTGCGTTAAAATCGCCAAGTAATAGAAGGGGTGGCAGCAAGGAAGAAACCAGAAAATCAACATCGGGGACAGACAATGCCCGAGAAGGGGAAAGATATAAAGAACAGTGTGTATACCACTTATTCAAGTGGATACGGGCTGCGGTGTAATGTAGAGAAGAATGAACATAGAGCTGACAGTATGGAACACCAATGCATATAAGAAGAGCACTTTCGTTAAAGGTTCCATCGGAAAAAGGATCCGATGAATACAACAAATCATAGTATGAAAAGGGCCGGATAACAGCGGATTGTAATTTGGGTTCTTGTAAACAGACCCCAACAGGAAAAAACTGGGAGAGCAACACCTGAAGCTCACCCCGGTTACCCCTGAGGCCGCGGATATTCCACTGCAAATAAGCCATGATTTATAGAGAGAAAGATAGAAGTCGAAGTTAGAGGTATCTATGGACTAGGGTCAGAAAAGTCCAAGTGTGGAGGCAGCGGAAAACTCATAATCAGAGAAGGAGTGGGACGCTGTGAAGGAAGGAGGGGTGTAGACGGAGAAGAGAGAGGAGGAGGAACTGAAGGTGGAGCGGTGTCCATCAACATTCCAGACTCTGCAATAAATTCTGCGATAGCTTCCAGATTTTCGGAAGACAAAGATGGAAAATGTGGGACTACATTAGAAATGGAAGGAGAGTGAGCAACCATCAGGGAGACTATAGACTGTACTAGAGTAGAGGGCGAGGAGATGGAAGAGGAAACTGTCGAAGGGGCTTGGGAGGGGACAGGAGTGGAAGTGGCCAGGGGAGGGACAGTCAAGGAAGGAACTTGGGAGGGGACAGGGGATGAAGATATTGTACGAGGAGGAGGATGAACCTCCACACGTTACAGAACTAGTAGGCGGCGAAGAACCCGGCAATGGGGATTTTTTGCCGGACTTATGAGAAGAAGGGGGGCGCTGAGACTTAGGTGGTGGATGAGGGTGTGTAGACACAGAACTGTGCGAGTGAGTAGAGAAAGGGGTGTGGACAGTATGGGATGCCGAGGTATGGACCTCGGAGCCAAGAACAGCAAAAGGATTCGAGACAGGGGTGACTGAGGATGCTGTAACCACAGAAGAAGCCGTGGAAGTTGGGACCCCAGAAGTGGGGCGACTTTTAGCAGTGCGAGAATAGGAAACACAGGGAAGTCTCCCTTGAAGACGTAGATGAGAGACGGCCATAGCATATGAGAAGCCTTCCGCCTCTTTGAGACAAAGGATTTCCCGCTCATTCAGGTAAACCTGACAACGGCAAAAGTACAATGGATGCGCGTCATGACAGTTAAGGCGAGAGGGAGGTAGATTACAAGAAGGACTGGCATGGTCATCAGCACCACAGACTGGGAATTCAGCCATGGACCTGCAATATTTCGCTGAATGACCAAAACGCCAGCAGTTTCTACACTGTTGCGGTGTAAACCGAAGGTGGAAGTTCATGGCAGTCAACTGTTAAACGAGCTATATTGCAAGGATAACGTCTTCGCTTATTGGTAGGGAGGACAAAAGTGTCAACTTTAAGGATAGGGAGTTCTTGGAGCTCAAGCTGCTACAAAATGTCATCACCACATGTCTGGAAATTCCGTTGGACAATGGTGTGGGGTAAAATGACAGTACCACTACAAGAATTGAGAGAATGATGCTTGTCAATAGTGATAGGAATAGTATCTATGGTCGTAAGAAGAGAAAGATCGCGAGCTTGGCCAGCATTCTGGACCGTGATGATGCGAGTGCCGCTCTTGAGAGTGTGAAATGAGATATCTTTAACAACATGGCGTAGCAGAGCCTTACCAATACTATGATCTGAAAGCTAGGTATTAGGAGAAGTCGGTCATAGAGTAAAAAACTTTGTCCATTGAGTAGTGTGAAACAAAGTGTTTAGGGGGAGTGCGTGACGAGCTGGTCGTTTCTGAGATGAACGAGAAGGAAGTGTCGAATCGTCATGTAAGGGTCTAGATCGTTTGGGTGTGGGACCGGAGGTGGTCCGACGTGTAACGGGCGAGCAATCCGAAAATTGCCGCACCATTGAGGGAGAAGCCGGAATCAAGGTCAGAGAAGATCGAAGGTCAGACGTGTCAAAAGGGCTAGTCGGAACCCCGGAACCTGAAGCAGGTGACGAACCTGCACCAGCAAGAGGTACAGGGGTATTAGAGGTGTCCGAAGAGTTGTAAATTAACAGGGTAGGGTCAGAACTAGGTGCGGTATCAAGAAGGGGCCCGGGGGTAGGTTCATGGATTAGGGTATCCATGGTTAGATTACTTCTTTCTTTTTGTTTTTAAGAAAAAAAAAAGAAAGAAAATAAAATAAAAATAAAAAAAGAATAAAAAAAGGGGGAACGTGGAGGAATAGCTCCTAGGAGGAATGAAAGGGGCGTAAATCCCCCTCCGCGCCCAAGAGGACCTCAACACCGCAAGTAGTGCAGATGCTGCATGGAACCCGTGCCATACCAACAAACTTACTCTCAATATTGATAAAACCTATTTTATCCAGTTTGGGAACAGAGCTACAAACGCACCACTTAACATAATGATAAACGGGTCCCCTATCACAAAACGCACAGAGGGAAAATTCTTAGGAATCCATCTTGACAGTGGCCTCAAATTTCAGACACATGTACAACAAATTTCCAAGAAAGTCTCAAAGACCGTGGGAATACTATCCAAGACACGGTACTATGTTCCACAACCAGCTCTCCTTACCCTATATCACTCACTCATTTACCCCTACCTCACCTATGGAATCTGTGCATGGGGCTCTACATCAATAACTCATCTCAGACCTCTAATAACACAACAAAAGGCAGCAGTTAAAATAATAACACATTCACGCTCCAGACAACATACTCCACCAATATTCAAAAACCTAAACTTACTCACCATACAAGACATCCATACTTTTTACTGTGCCTATTACATACATAGAACACTATGCAAATATTAACCAACCACATGTCAGAGGATCTCACCTTCAAGGACCATAACAATGTAACAATTGCATCTCCTCGAAAAAGGACAGGATGGATAATGAGAACCTTCAAAACTAGAAATGCCAAGCCCATGTTGACACTTTACAGATCGCTTGTTCTATCTAGGCTGGAATATTGCTGCACACTAACTGCACCTTTCAAGGCGGGTGAAATTGCTGACCTTGAAAATGTGCAAAGAACCTTCACCGCACGCATAAGTGCGATAAACCACCTCAACTACTGGGAACGCTTGAAGTTCCTAAACCTGTACTCTCCAGAACGCAGGCGGGAGAGAGACATTATTATATACACATGGAAAATTCTCGAGGGCTTAGTACCAAACTTGCACACAAAAATCACTCCCTACGAAAGCAAAAGACTCGGCAGGCGATGTAACATCCCCCCAATGAAGAGCAGGGGTGCCACTAGCATGTTGAGGGACAACACAATAAGTGTCAGTGGCCCAAGATTGTTCAACTGCCTCCCAGCATACAACAGGGGGATTACCAACAAACCCCTGGCTGTCTTCAAGCAGGCACTGGACAGGCACCTAAAGTCGGTACCTGACCAGCCAGGACTGTGGTTCGTACGTTGGACTGCATGCGGCCAGCAGTAATAGCCTGGTTGATCAGGCTCTGGTCCAACAGGAGGCCTATTCACGGACCGGGCCGCGGGGGCGTTGACCCCTGGAATTCTCTCCAGGTAGACAGCTGGGCCACGCGTACGTGTCCGGGACGAATATCGTAAACCAAGTAGATCATCGTAAAAGGAGTCAATATTTTGACATAATATATCGCAAACCAATTTTATCGGTATCGACCCCATCGCTAACCGAGGGTCTACTGTACTCAGATCACAATATATTAAGAGGTCCAGACATGTAATGCGGGGGGCCCCAGACCAACAAAATATGACCAGTCGCAATGGAGCCTTCACCAAATTCAACTTCAATAACAAAAACATAAGGTGGAACCAAGTAAACCAAGTCCTAAATGATATAAACTGGGAAGATAGCCTAAGCATCACAGATCCTAACCTATGTCTAGAACAATTTAAGTCTGTGGCACTTGGGGTTTGCTCAAGGAAAATTCCCTTATGGAAAAGGAGAAGATGTAAACTAGAAAGAGAAAGGCGCTCCCTATACTGGCGAAGGCAAAGAATAACAGAGCAGCTACAAGAGGCCAATATATCTGAAATATGTAGGGAGACACTGGTCAGAAAAATAGCAAACATTGAACTAAAACTAAAGGAATCTTACAGGAATCAAGAAACGCGGGAAGAACTAAATGCCATAAAAATTGAAAGAAACTCAAAAATATTTTTTCTTATGGCAAATCGAAATCGAGAACAACATCATGTGGGCACTATGGGATAGGTCCTACACGAATGACAGCAAGGAAATAGTGAACTACTAAAAGTCAGTATGACTCAGTTTTTAGTGAACACGTGCTCAGACTGAAAATCAAGTAAATGAATTTTTGATA